>JAAAKG020198308.1:0-23840 GCA_010014905.2 Druon quercuslanigerum | reverse complement strand
TTTCTTTCGGTTTTTTATGTAAGTGGTATGGAATGGAAGTCATGTAAACCCTTAGGGGACACATTATGAATAAAGAATTTAAACCATTTGAAATCCCATTTTATCTTTGAAAATATACTCTACAATATATTTAAAAGTTTTAAAATTCCTTACTTTATAAATTATTTTTAATTTGTAAAAATACTTAAAAAATTTTGAAATACCTAAAATTGATTAAAATTTGTTAAAAATTTTTGGAATCTTTTAAAACACCCTAAAATGTTTCAAAATAATTCTAGAATTCAGAAATAGATATAAACATGAATTCAATAGTGATTGATTTATTGAAAGAAATGTGACTAAAGTGATATTTTTATTTGAAAAAGTTACTATAGTTATTTTATTTAAAAGCAGCAGTTTTAAATAAAAAAATTAGAAAAAGTGACTTTTTAAATTTCGTAAAGCTCTTGAAAAATCCTTGGAATATTTTAAACTTCCCTAATATATTTAAAACTTTCAAAAAACTCTCAAATTATGGAAATTACTAAAAAATTCCTCAGTATCCTTTAAAACTCCTTAAAATATTTTTTAACTTTTTAAAATTCCTTGAAATTTTTTAATCTTTTAAAAATTCCTTGGAATTTGAACTAAAAAATTTCAAAACCTTTAAAATCCCTTCAAATTACTGAATTAAATAAAAAATTTCTTGGAATCTTCTAAAGTTTCCTAAAATTTTCGAAGCTCTTGAAAGTACTTTGGGTTTTTTTCAAAATATCCTAATTATTTTTTTGAATACCCTTAATTACTTACAAATCTTTTTAAAGTCCTCAAAACTTTTAAAAGACCTTGAAAAATCGTTGAAAAATTTTAAAAATCCTAAAAAAATTTAATCCTTTAAAATTTTATTAAATTACAGAAATCAATTAAAAATTCTTTAAAATCTTTTAAAATACGCTACAATATTTAAATTTTTCGTAATCTTTCGGAATTTCGTGGAATTTTTTGAAATCCTTTAAAGCTTTTTAAATCTCTTGAAAATTGATTAAACTCTTAAAAAATACCCTAAAATGCTTAAAATATTTCGAAATCCCTACAATAATGGTTAATTTATTAAATGATAAGTAACTAAAGTGAAATTTTCAATTAATAGAGTGACTGTGGTGATTTTATCTTAAAAAAGTGATTTTAAGAAGAAACAAATGATCAAAAATCCCTCAAAATATTATATTTATTAAAAAAATTTACAGAATATTTTTAAATTCCATAAAATATTTTTTAATTTGCTAAAATTCCTGGAATTTATTAATCATTTGAAAATAATTTTAAATCTCTTAAAATTTCTTAAAATATTTTAAGTTTTTTTAAATCCTTTGAAATAATTCAAAACAAACTGAAATATTTAAAATCCTTTGAAATGCCATTAAATTACTGTAATCAATTAAAAATTCCCAAAAATACTTTAAAATATTTTTTAATTCTTTGGAATTTTGTATAGCTCTTGAAAATTCTTTTGAATTAAAAAAAATCTTTAATATTTCAAATCTTTTCAAATCTTTTGAAACATTTTAAAGCTCTTGAAAAAGTCTTGAAATAATTTAAAAATATCCTGAAATATTTCAAGTTTTTTGAAATCCTTTTAAATCATTTGAGACTTTTTCAATATTTAGCCAAAAATCCTTGATAATTAAAAAAACCTAAAATGTTTCAAATCCTTTAAAACTATATTAAATTATAGAAAAAAATGGACAATTTTTAAGAATCTTTTAAAATACTCTAAAATATTTCGAAATATTTGTAATATCCTGGAAATTTTTTAAATATCTTGAAAAATCGTTGAAATATTTTAATAACCCTAAAATATTTCAAATCCTTTGAAATTAAATTCAATTACAGAAATCAATTAAAAATTCCTTGGAATCGTTTAAAATACCCAAAAATATTTTAAAATCTTCTAAATCTTTTGAAATTTTTTTAAGCACTTAAAATCTTCTTCAAATTAAAAAAATACCTAAAATTTTTCGACTTTTTAACAAATATTTCGCAATCCCTTAAAAGTTTTTAATATATTAAAAATTCTTGTAAATAATTAAAAACAGCCTGATATATTTTTAATCCTTCAAAATCCCATTCCATAACTAAAATTGAATTTTTCTTTAAATAAAAAAAAAACATAAATTTCCTGAAATTAATTGCAAATTATTTGGAATATTAGAGAAATTAATTTTTTTAAATATTTTGGAATTTTTTAAAGCTCTTTAAAAAATAATTTTTTTTTAAATATCCTAAAATATTTAAAAACTTTTAAAATCCCTTTAAATTATTGAAGTCAATTAAAAAATCCTTGGAATAAGAGCAATTAAAAAAAAACCCTAAAATGTTTCAAATCCTTTAAAATTATACTATATTATAGAAAATAATAAAAAATTCCCTAAAATCTTTTAAAATACGCTAAAATATTTAAAAATATTTTTAAATTCCTTAAAACTTTTTAAATCTATGATATATGCTTTTAAATAATTAAAAATAGCCTAAAATATTTTAAATCATTTTAAATACAATTTAATTACTGAAATCAATTAAAAATTCCTTAAAATATTAAAAAATATACTACATCATTTAAACATACTTTTAAAATTTTCAAAGCTCTTAAAATTTTCTTCAAATTAAAAAAAAATTAGTTATTCAAAATTCTTAAAATTAATGTAAAATAACGTAAAATATTCCAAATTCCTTGAAATCAATTGAAAATTCTCTGGAAAATTAAAAAATATATATTATTAAATATTTTGAAACTTTTGAAAGCTCTTTGAAAAATACTTTTTTTTTAAATATCCTAAAATATTTTTAAATCTTCACAGTCCCTTTAAATTATTGAACTCAATTTAAAAAATCCTAAAATTTTTTTAAATTCCCTAAAAAATTTCAAATTCTTTTTAATAACTCGAAACTATTTCAAGCTCTTAAAAAATCATTGACATAAGTTAAAAAATACCTAAAATATTTCAAATATCTTGAAATCTCATTAATTCCCTGAAAAAAGTTGAAAATTCTTTGGAATATTAAAAAATATATATTTTTTAATATTTTGGAATTGTTTAAAGCTCTATGAAAAATACTTTTTTTTAATATCCTAAAATATTTTAAAACTTTTACAATCCCTCTAAATTATTGAAATCAATTTTTAAAAAAAGTAATTTTTTTTAATTTCCTAAAATATTTACAATTTTTTGAAATCACTTGAAACTTTTTCAAGCTCTTGAAAAATCCTTGACATAATTTTTAAAAAAACCTAAGTTATTTCAAATCCCTTAAAATTTCATTAAATTCCTGAAATTAATTGAAAATTCTTTAAATATTAAAAAATATATATTTTTAAATATCCTAAAATATTTTAAACTTGTATAAACCCTTTAAATTATTTAAGTCAATTAAAAAATCCTTAAGAAATTTTTTTTGATTCCCTAAAATATTTCAATCCTTTGGAATCCTTTTAAATCACTTGAAACTTTTTCAAGATCTAGAAAAATCCTTGAAATACGAGTAATTAAAAAAACCCTAAAATGTTTCAAATCATTGAAAAAATTATATTTCAGAAAACAATGGAAAATTGCCTAGAATCTTTTTAAATACTCTAAAATATTTTAGATCATTTAAAATTCCATTTAATTATTAAAATTAATTAAAAATTCCTTGGAATATTAAAAAATATACTAAATCGTTTTGAAAAAAAAAACTAAAATTTTTAGTTCCTTTTAACTGATTTTGAAAATTCAGCATATTAAAAAAAATATTTTGGTATTTTTGTAATCACTTTGAAAAATAATTTTTTTTAAATATCCTAAAATATTTTTAAAAATCTATTGAAATCCTTTCAAATTACTTGAGACTTTTTCAAGATCTAGAAAAATCCTTGAAATACGAGTAATTAAAAAAACCCTAAAATGTTTCAAATCATTAAAAAAATTATATTTCAGAAAACAATGGAAAATTGCCTAGAATCTTTTTAAATACTCTAAAATATTTTAGATCATTTAAAATTCCATTTAATTATTAAAATTAATTAAAAATTCCTTGGAATATTAAAAAATATACTAAATCGTTTTGAAAAAAAAAACTAAAATTTTTAGTTCCTTTTAACTGATTTTGAAAATTCAGCATATTAAAAAAAATATTTTGGTATTTTTGTAATCACTTTGAAAAATAATTTTTTTTAAATATCCTAAAATATTTTTAAAAATCTATTGAAATCCTTTCAAATTACTTGAGACTTTTTCAAGCTCTAGAAAAATCCTTGGAATAAGAGTAATTAAAAAAACCCTAAAATGTTTTAAATTCTTGGAAATTATATTATATGGAAGAAAAAAATGGAAAATTCCCTAGAATCATTTAAAATACTCTAAAATATATTTAATTATTTTTAAGTTCCTTGAAACTTTTTAAATCTATGGAAAATGCTTTTAAATAATTAAAAATAGTCTAAAATATTTTAAATCCTTTAAAATCCCATTTATTTACTGAAATAAATTAAAAAATTTCTTGCAATATTAAAAAATATCCTAAATCATTTAAAAATATTTTGAAAATTTTCAAATCTCTTCAAATTTTCTTCAAGTTAAAAAAAAATCGCTAAAATTTTTAGATTCTTTATAAATAAATTAAAAATTTCTTGAAATCTCAATAAATTCCTGAAATCAATTGTATATTCTTTGGAATATTGAAAAAAATATATTTTTAAATATTTCGGAATTGGTTAAATCTCTTTAAAAAATACTTTTTTTAAATATCCTAAAATATTTTGAAAACCTTTACAGTCCGTTTTAATTATTAAAATCAATTTAAAAAGTCCTTGACATAATTAAAAAAAAATCTAAAATATTTCATTCCCTTGAAATCCCATTAAATTACTGAAATCATTGGAAAATTCCTTGGAATATTTTTAAATATCCTAAACAATTTGTAAATCTTTTAAAATATTTCTAAGCTCTTTAGAATTTATTGAAATTAAGTGAAATTTCCTTGGAATTATTTCTTTCAAAATATCCTAAATTTCTCCAAAATCTTTGAAAACAGTTTAAAATATTTTCAAAATATTAAAACCCCTTAAAATCATTAAGGTCCTTGAAAAATTCTTTAAAATTATCTAAATTAATTAAAAAAATCTTGGAATATTTAAAAATACTCTAAAATATTTAAAATCTTCGAAATCTTTTGAAATGCCTTACAATCTTTTTAAATCCTTTAATACTTTTTAAACGTCTTTAAAATTGTTTTCTCGATTTAAAAAACTGACTATAGTGATTTATTAAAAAAAAAGTGATTTTGAGGAAAAAAAGTGACTGAAAGTGACTTTAAATTTGCTTAAAGTGCTTCTTATAAAAATTCCTCGACTTTTATTTTATTTTTTTTTCCAAATTTCTGACTTTTTCCTGTTTTTCAGGGTTTTTTTAAACCATCAATGAATTATTTAAACAATACCTGTCCAAAGTAAGCTCTTCCAATTGATTCAAGTCACAGGCGATGTACTCTAGAGCCGCATCCGTGATTCTCGAACACCAACTCAAATCTAGTGAGCGAAGTCTTGGCAAGTTTTCTGCTATCAATTCTACCCCATCATCGGTCACTTTACTGCATCCCGAAAGCGAAAGGACTGTCAAATTTGGCAACGAATGCACTGAGAAAAAAGAAAATTTATTATAAATTTATTATTTAATTTAATTTGTATTTTAATTTTTAATTTTTAATTTTATTTTTATTATTATTATTGTTTTGTATTATAGGGAAGAAATGAAACATTTATTTCTTGATTTATTTAAAAAAAGAAGAAATAATATTTTTATAGGAAATTTCATATTTTTAAATAATTTTATTGTAAACATTGTTAAAAAATTAAATATGTTTAGGTCCTTCCAAATCCATTCAAGGCGATATAAAAATTAACAAAATAATAAAAATGGTTAAATACACCACTTTTATAGATTATAATATAATAATATAATAACAATAATTAATTATTAAATCGTGAGGGTAACACCCGCTTCTACACACATATTTGTTATTAATTTTATTTTTTTTCCAACACAAAATTATTTCTATACAAAAAAATTCCTACGCAGAATTAATTATTGTTTAATGCTATAATCAGTAATCAGTTCCGGGAAATAATAAATTTTTAAGAATAAAAATATGTTTTTGTTGTTGAAAAAATGAAATTTATTTAAAAAATTACCAAATATTTTAAAGAAGAACTATTATTTATTTTTTTAACTTATCAAATGTATAATCAAACCTAAAAAATAATAACTTTTTACGTTTTACAAACAAAAAAAATTGTTTCGACAAATAATAATTGTTTAAACAACTGAGAATTAGTTAGAAAATATTTGAAAACTTGTCGTTCATCGAACCGAAAATATTTTGTGTCGGAAAAACATTTGACATTTTTATTTAAATCTTAAATATTTTAATATAAAATTCATAAAATAAACATAAATCAAATTTGTTATTAATAATGTTTAAAAATAAAATTTAAGACAGCTCAACGTGTTTTCTAAATTGGGAATATTCTATTTTTTAATTATTTAACTGATTTTTAAAATTAAAATAGCTAAAAATCAAAATTAAAAAAAAAAACAGATTATTCTTAAACTCGAAAAGATAAATTGAGAACAACAAATTTAATTTCCAATCATCGCAGAAGAATTTTTAAACAAATCGTTGGATTTTCAATAAAGTTATAATTTTTAATCAAAAAACATCAAAGTTCCACCAAAAAATTGCATTTTTAATAAAAAAAATTAATTTTTTACAAAGAAAGATGAATTTTCCATCCGAATGGCGAATTTTTCAATAAAAAGACGGATTTTTAACAAACAATTAATGATTAATTATTACAAAAATAAATGAATTTTTGAAAAATTTAAAACTAAATAATTGAAATTTTAACCAAATTGCAGATTTTTAACATAAAAGGTCAAATTTCCAACCAAATAGTTAAATTTTCAACAACAAAAAAATGTTTTAAAAAAAGATAAATTTAAATTTTTAGATAAAAAAATTAATTTGTAAAAAAACAGAAAAAGGTTCAACAAAAAAGACTATTTTCTTTACAAAATAATTCAATTATTCACTAAATCAGATAATTTTCAATAAAAGAGTTAAAACGCAAACCAAAAAATATTTTTTATCTAAAAAAGAAAAAAATGTCAACGAAATTGTTGAATTTCAAAACAAGAAATAGTTGAATTTTTTAATCAAAAAATAAATTTTTGATTAAGTGAAAACATATACTTCCCCTAATCGCATTTCCCCTCACATCCCATCACTTCTCATACTTCCTCTCCCATCACTTTCCATAATTACCCTCCCTTCTTTTGCACCCACTTCTCATATTTCCGCTATTCTCGTTTCGCCTCACTTTCCTCACTTCCCCTTCCACCACTTCTCATAATTCTACTCCCCTTTCCCTACTTCCTCATTCTTATTTTATCTCACTTCCACTAGTTCTTTAACTTTTATTTCCCCTTATTTCTCCAACCTTATATTTTCTACTTCCCCTCTCATTCTTTCTCCTGACTTCCGTTCTTTTTCCTACTTCTTCGACATTCCCCTCCTTCCTCTTCCAAGATTCCCCACCTACTATACCCCTCCATTTACTCCCCCTTCCGTCACTTCTCATACTTCCCCTCCTCTCATTTCTACCTACTTTACATTTATCACTATTCTCGTTTCGCCTCACTTTCCCTACTTCCCCTTCCATAACTTCTCATAATTCTACTCCCCTTTCCGTACTTCCTCATTCTTATTTCATCTCACTTCCATTAGTTCCTTAACTTTTATTTCTTCTCATTTCTCAAACCTTATATTTTCTACTTCCCCTCTCATTCTTTCTCCTGACTTCCGTTCTTTTGCCTACTTGTTCGACATTCCCCTCCTTCCTCTTCCAAGATTACCCACCCACTATTCCCCTCCCTTTACTTCCCCTCCCCTCATTTCCACCTACTTTTCATATTTTCACTATTGTCGTTTCGCCTCACTTCCCCTCACTTCTCGTCCACTCATTTCCCCTACTTTTACACTTCTTTCCTTTACATGACTTCACTTTCCCTAATTTCTTTTCTGTTACTCCCTATACTTCTTTTCCCCACTTCTGATATTTCCCCACCCATATTTTCCCCACTTCTGATACTTCCCCTTCCATATTTTCCCCACTTATCATACTTCCCCAACCCTCGACTCTCCCTTAATATCCCTCTTCTCATTTCTCCTAGCTCTCCTTCTCTTAATTTGCTTCCTCTTTTTTCCCCTACTTGTCTGAACTTCCCCTCACTTCGGCTACTAACCCTCTTCTTATTTCGCATACTTCCTCTTCCCCTTCAATTCCCATCATTCCCATCCATCCCATCATTTATATTTAACAAAAAAATATTTTACCATTCAAATTTGTATTCAAATCGTACAAAAATAGTTTTAAAATCGGTCAAAATAGAAGTTAAAATAATCATAGTAGATAATCTCTCTACGTTAAAAAAAAGCATATTCTAGTTTTGAATAGAATAATTTTCCAGGTATAAAAGGATCAATTGAATTTTCAAATATCGTAAATTTAAAGAGAAAAGGGGAAAAGGGGAAACGCAAGGAAATAGAGAAAAAACTGCAATGTAGATGGAAAATAAAACATACCGATATTGACAACGCCATGGTTGGTCAGCTCCCAGCAACTCTGGAGCCTCAAAATATTGAGGGATGTGCTTTGCTTGGCGCTGAAATATCCGAGGGCAGCATCCGTGACATGATAAGCCTGAAGGGAAAATTCATAGAGGCTCGGTAAAAGTTGAGCCACAGCTCCCACAGCCTCATCGGCAACATTAATGCAGTCCGATAAAGATAGCGAAACTATCCTGGGCGTGAGGCAAGCCCAGAGTCCAGCTTCCGTTATCTCGTTGCATCCGGCCAGTTCTAGCTCGAACAAGGCCTGTAATCAATTAAAAAAAATAGAAATTACTTCACTCTATTGCTAGTAACTCTTTCAAACCAACTTTCGATTGTCACATTATGATTTTTTTAGCTCCAGTGGAGGAAAGATCAAGTTAAAATAATGATGATGATGATGGTGATGATGACGATGACGGACTAGCCAGTTAAGACAAGGTCAAATTCTGATGATTCAGCCAGTAAAGGTTAGATCAGATGATGATGATGATCCAGCCAGTGAAAACAAAATCAGATAAGATAAATCAAATATAATCCACTCAGTGATGATGATCCAGTGATTATGATCCAGCCAATGATGATCTAAGCCAGTGAAGACAAGATTAAATGCTGATGATGATGCAGCCAGTAAAGATGAAATCAAATGATGATCATGGTCTAGCCAGTGAGAACAAGATCAAATAATGATAATTGTCCATCCAGTGAAGGCTAAATCAGATAATGATGATGATAATGATGAAGAACTAGCCAGTTAAGATGAGGTTGAATGATGATGATATAGTCAGTGAAGGCTATATCGAATGATAATGATGATGATTAAACCAGTGATGGCTAGATCATATGATAATGATGATGATTTGGCCAGTGAAGGTAATATCAGATGATGAAAATAATGATGGTTGAGCCAGTGAGGACAAGATCAAATAATGATAATTGTCTATCCAGTGAAGGCAAAATCAGATAATGATGATAATGATGAAGAACTAGCTAGTGAAGACAAGGTCAAATGATGATGATTCAGCCAGTGATGGCTAGATCAGATGATAATGATGATGAGTTGGCCAATGAAACCAAGATCAGATGATGATGATGATGATCCAGCCAGTGAAAACAAAATCAGATAAGATTAATCAATTATGATCCTGCCAGTGAAGGCAATATCAGATGATGAAAATAGTGGTGGTCTAGCCAGTGAGAACAAGATCAAATAATGATAATTGTCAATCCAGTGAAGGCAAAATCAGATGAGGATGATAATAATGAAGAGCTAGCTAGTGAAGACAAGGTCAAATTCTAATGATTCAGCCAGTGAAGGTTAGATCGAATGATAATGATGAGGATTCAGCCAGTCATGGCTATATCAGATGATGAACAAGCAAGTGAAAACAAAATCAGATAAGAATATAAGTCAGTGAAGACAAAATTGAATGATGATGATTCAACCATTGAAGGCAAGATCCGATGATGATGATGATAATGATGATAATGCAGCCAGTGAAGATGAGATCAAATGATGATCATGGTCTAACCAGCAAAGGCAATATCAGATGATGAAAATAATGATGATCTAGCCAGTGAGAACAAGATCAAAAAATGATAATTGTCAATCCAGTGAAGGAAAAATCAGATAATGATAATAATGATGGAGAACTAGCCAGTTAAGATACGGTTCAATGATGATGATTCAGTCAGTGAAGGCTAGATCGAATGACAATGATTATGATTAAACCAGAGATGGCTAGATCAGACGATAATGATGATGATTTGTCCAGTAAAGGCAAAATCAGATGATAATGATAATGATGATAATGATGAAGAACTAGCCAGCAAAGACAAGGTCAAATGATGATGATTTAGCCAGTGAAGGCTAGATCGAATAATATTGATGATGATTCAGCCAGAGATGGCTCGATCAGATGATAATGATGGCGATTTGGCCAGTGAAAGCAAAATCAGATGATGATGATAATTCAGCTAGTGAAAACAAAATCAGATAAGATGAATTAAATATGATCCACCCATGATGATGATCCAGTGATTATGATCCAGCTAATGATGATCTAAGCCAGTGAAGACAAGACTGAATGATGATGATTCAAGCATTGAAGGCAAGATCCAATAATGATGATGATGATGATGATGATGATAATGCAGCCAGTGAAGATGGGATGGTTAAATTTTCAGTCAAGAAAATTATTTCTAAACCTTAGTAATCGTTGATTATTGGGAAAGGGAACTAGAGGAAGCGAGTGAAGAGGAAGGGCATTTGGTGAGGGAGAGTGGGAAAAGGAAAGATGAGTAGAAGAGGTGAGGAAAGTAGAGGAGGAAAGTATAGGGTGTGAAAGTAAACAAAAGGAAAGTAGTAAATAGAGGATAGGGGAAGCAGAGGAAGCGAATGGCGAGGATGGGCAGTTTTTAAGTAAAAGTAGGAAAAGGGATAGAGAGTAGAAAAGATGAGGGAATTGTGGGAGGAAAGGAGTAGTATAGGGTGAGAAAGTGAGAGAAAGGGAACTAGTAGAGGAAAGAATAAGTCAAGAAATACGGGGGGGGGGATGATAAAGATAGGATAGGGAATGATCGGATATGATAGGACAGAAGAGAAGAGAGAGGAAAAGGGTGTGGGAAAAGATTTGAACAACTTGATCAACGGAGAATCAAGGGAGTAAGTTGAAAAAGGGACAATAAGAGAAGGGAGGAGAAGTAGAGAAAGAGATTCAGAGTGACAGTAGAGGAGAGGAAGTAGGTAAGGGGAAGTAAGAAACTGAATGGTAAGTAGAAGAGGTGAGGAAAGTAGGGGAGGAGAGGAGTAGACTGGAATGTGAAATTGAGGGCAAGGAAATTAGTGAAACCAGGGGAGGGGAAGTAGAGGAAACGAGTGGCGATGATGGGCAGTTTTCGAGTAAAAGTAGGCAAAGGGATAGAGAGTAAAGAGATGAGGGAAGTGTGGGAGGAAATGAGTAGCATAAGCTGTGAAAGTGAGAGCAAGGGAACTAGTGGAGGAAAGAAAAAGTCATAAAATAAGGGATGGGGTGATAAGACAGGATCGGAGGAGATCGAATAAGACAGGATAGAATAGAAGAGAATAGTAGAGAAGAGAGAGAAGGGTGAGGGAGGATATTTGAAAAACTAGATTAAGGGAGAATCAAGAAAGTAGTTTTAAGAAGGGACAGTAAGGGAAAGGAGGAGAAGTAGAGGCTGAGATTGAGAGTGAGAGTAGGTAAGGGGAAGTAGGAAACTAAATGGTAAGTAGAAGAGGTGAGGAAAGTAGGGGAGGGAAGGAGTAGACTCGAATATGAGAGTGAGAGAAAGGAAAGTAGTGAGCCCAGAGGAGAGGAAGTAGAGGAAGCAAGTGGAGAGTATCGACAGTTTTTTAGTAAAAGTAGGGAAAGGAATGAAGAGTAGAAGAGATGAGGTAAGTATGAGAGGAAAGAAGTAGTATAGGGTATGCAAGTGAGAGAAAGGGAACTAGTGGGGGAAAGGACAAGTCAAAAAATAAGGCGAGAGGTGATAAGATAGGATCGGAGGGGATCGAATAGCACATTATAGGATAGAAGAGACTAGAAGAGAGGAGAGAGGAGAACAGTGAGGGGAGATATTTGAGAAGTTGAAGAAGGGACATTAAGGAAAGGTTGGAGAAGTACAGGAAGAGATTGAGTGTGGCAGTAGAGGAGGGGGAGTAGAGAAAGTGATGTTAAGAGGTGAGGGGACTAGAAATGAAGAAGGAAGATAGAAATAAAGGAAGATTGAAGGGATGAGGAAGGGGGAGAGGCATTAAAAACTTGGTTAATGGCGAATGGCGCCTACTTTGAATTATTTTTGGTAATTAGGTTCGTTTTTTAATTACCTGGAGATGATCGAGAAGGGCTTCTAAGCCCCTGTCGGTGACTGCGCAACAGCGCAAGGATAACGAGTGTACGTGCCTTTGTGCTAATGGAAAACCGTGCGTTAATTCAGGAATATCCTCGTCCGAGGCTCCTAATAAAACGAGCGAGTGGAAACCTCTCCTGACTAAAGAGGCATAAAGTCGGGCACGTGAACTGGATGCCATTGCCCGGGCTTCCCGACACCTTACGACTGGCACCAATCCGGCCCAAAGTCTTGGTCTCGCGTACAAAACATCCCTCCATCGTGTGCAAACCTGTAAAAAATTTTTATTCATTATTATCAGTTTAAATATTCAAGCCTTCAATCCGGAAAAAAAAATCAATAAAAAAAAGTCACGAACTTGTACAAGAAAGAAAACTGAAATATTGAATCTTATTTCTTTGAGAAATATATGGTCAAATTTACCAATTTTTTTACGAACAGCTTGTATTTTCTAAAAAAAAATAACTGAATAATTCAGACTTGAATATAAAAAGAAAAATATTATTTGCGCGATTGGATTTGTATTACAGTTACTAGCCCAACTCATACCACATATGTACGCGCACGCGTGCGGGCCATGTGCAGGCAATCCTATTTCTCAGTTCCCAGATTACAAATTCCCTAAAATTTTCGGGCCAGATTGTGAGTTCTTTGAGAATATTTTCTCAATAGTTCGTAATAAAAATTTTTTTAATTCGATCCTGATTTTTATACGGATAAATTTTTTCCGTGTAGGCCGCTTCTTTTCAAAGTTTAATACTCCATAAAAGTTTGATTAAATTTTTAACAAAAAGACGAACTTTCATCGAAGAAGATTAAATTTCTACAAAAAAGGACGAGTTTTCAATAAAATACATTAATTTTTAAAGAATTAGTTGAAATTTGAACTCAAAAAGGTCAATTTTCAAACACAAATGGATTAATTTTGCAGTAAAGAAATATCATTTTCAACAAAAAGGCCGAATTAAAAAAAACTTTTTTCAAATTTTTAACGAAAGAAATGAATTTTTAAACAATAAAAGATTATTCAGTCAAGAAAAAATATATATTCAAAATTTAGAATATTTCAAAATGTGATAATTTAAAACCAAGAAGATACAATTTCTACAAAAACGACGAATTTTCAGTAAAAAAATATAAAATTAGGAACAAAAATGGAAAACTTAAATTTTTAGTTCAATAATTTAATTTATAAATAAAAAATATTATTTTCAACAACATAGTTTGAATTTCAACCAAATTAAAGAATTATTTTAAAAAATAGTACTTTTTAACAAAGACATAAATTTTCAACTAAGATGATCAATCTTCAAGTGGAATAGTTAAATTTGCAGCTGAAAAAAAACTTTCAAACCTTTTATCATTTCTTAAGTTTATTTATATTCTGTATTTATATAATTTTATTTTACTATTTATTTATATTTGAAAAATTTATTTGATTCTTATTATACTATTTTAATTTTTATTTCATATGAAAAAATGGTTATAAATTAAAATGCTAGCTTCTTTTAAATAAATTTAATAGTTAATTGCGAAAAATTTTTTTCATGAAATAAGAAATTGAAAAATATACCGTCAGCAGGAATCGAGCCCGGACTTTTCGGTTGCGAGCTCGAAGTGCTACCGCTTGATCTAACAAGTTTGATCATTTTAATAACCTAGTTGGGGCAGTTAAATATATACGTTACACTGCCAGTGGGAGGGAGGCTGACAGGGGAAATAAGAGCAAGGGAAAGGGAAAGGGAAAGGTAAGGAGATGAAATGATTGGATGGAAAGTTAGGAGAAATTATGAAAGAGGAAGTAGGAGAAATGTGGACAAATGAGAGAAAGGGAAGTAGATGAAATGAGTGGAAATTTGGGAAAGGAAAAAAAGGGGGAAATGGAAGGGAGTATAGAGCCTGAGGTAAAGTTAAGGATGGGCAAGTACGGAAAATTAGTGAGATGAAGTAAGATAAGTGAGAGGAAGTGGGGGAAATGATAAGCAATGAGCGTGCGTAGTGGAGGGGAAGTAAGGGCTGGAGAAGGGGATAGATAGCTGGGGAAGCGACGAGAGGTAGATTTAGATAAGGAAGAAGTTGTGAAAGGGGGAAGGTTCAGTGAGAGAAAGTAGGGAAATGAGGGGAGGGGAAGTAGATGATGTGAGTAAGAGGAGGCGAAATTCAGAGAGGGAAAACAGGTAAAATTAGGAAATTAAAGTAAGAGAAGTGAGCGTAAGTGAGAGAGGTTGGGAAATTATTCGAAATGAGAGTGAATAGAGGATGGGATGTAAGGGCTGAAAAGGGGGAGTGTTAGATGCGGAAATGTAAAGAAGTGAAGTTATACATTTGAGCGTAAGGGATGGAAAGTAGCAAAATGATTAGAAAGGGAAGTGAACAGAGGAGAGGAACTAAGAGCTGGGAAAGAGGAGTGATTACTGCGGAAGCGAGGAGAGGAGTGCGAAATTTTGAGTGGAGAATAAGTATTGTAATGTGGAGTTAGGTGAGTCAAGGAAGGGTAGTAAGGGAAATGCGAGTGCGGGAGGAGTAGGGGAAATTAATGAGGTGAAGTAGGAAAAGTGAGTGTAAGTGAAGGGAAGTGGAAGAAATGATTAGAAATGAGGGCAACTAGGGAGGAAGGGAGTAGAGGAAGCGGTGTGTTATTTGGCAGGCGAGGAGAGAGTAAAATGTAGAAGAAATTAAAAAGGGCTGGGTTTAAGTGACGGAATTAGTGGAAATAATGGATAGCAAAGTGAGGGAGAGTAATGGGAGCATAATTAAAAGTAGTATGGAGAAATGAATAAAGGGAAAATCAGGGGAAATAAGGGGAGCTTGACTATGCGAAGTGAGTGTAAGTGAAGGAATGTGGTGAAAATTATTATGAATGTGGAAGAGGAGGATAGAGAAAGTGGGGGCTGGGAAAGCGAGGAGAGGGTTAACTAGAAAAGGAATACTTTACGGGGGCTTTGAAGTGAGGTGAAGTAAAGAGAATTAGAGGCGTCGAAGTAGGTAAAGTGAGTGAAAGAAGGGAAAATAGGGAGAGGGGACGTAAAGGATATACGCAAAGGGAAGGGGGCGTATAGGAATGGAAAGGCGTGAAGTCTGAGAAGTGAGTAAGGATGAGCACGGGAGGGAAAGTGATGGTTGGTGAAGAAAGGTAGGGGAAGGGGAGTGTTATTTGGGGAAGTGAGAAGAGGGGGAACTATAGGAGGATGGTTTTTTTTACTTGAGTAAAAATTTACCTGTGCTAAAACTTTTCTTTCAGAGGCATTAAAGTAGAGGAAAAATCGACTCAAAAAATGGTCGTCTTGCATAAGTTGTTCCCAAGTACAAGGTGGCATGTATCCACCTGTACCACCGCCCGCTAGTGGAACATTTTTGGCCCGATTTCTCGAAACTCTCGTTCGATTCGAAGCCGACTCAATTCGATTGTTACTTAAAGCTTTATTATTTCCCATATTGCCTGTACTGTTCACAGCCACTGGAACACTTCTACTCGGCTTTTCTGGCGCCGTGTTCGCATTATTTGCACTTTGCAGATTTGTGTAAGCCACTGCCCCTCCTCCACAGAATACATTTGTCACCCTTTCCATGACACTCGTTTTTCCACCACCTGAAATCAAATAAGAATTTGTATATCTCGCTAATCTCTTCATTCAGGAAATGTGATATTTATAACGTAGCAGAAATAATAAAAAACAGTGTTTTTATATATGCAAAATTTATTTTGGCAACTAATTACAGTGAACTCTTGCTTATTTCAAGACGCAATTATTTCACAGCTTACCTATTTCAATTAAAAAGAGGCTCGAAGAGCGGGAAACTCTCGTTAGTTTAAACTGAGTATTTTAGTATGGTGTCATGGGAATGCATAGGAGCCTTTTGAAAAAACATTTTATACTTAAAAGTCATAAATGTTTCTACCTATCCTAGCATGACCGTAACGTCATGCTACAATAAACGTGGCAGACAATAAACATCGCTTAAACAAATCACCCCACGATTCACGGTAGAGGTGGGGGCCCCTCCAGCCTTGAAATACCCGAATGTTTGCGTTTCGCGGCCCTTGAAATAGACAAGAGTTCGCTCTATTAAAAAATTGTGCATATTTCGAGTTCTCAAACCTCTTTATCTGATGAAGAATTCTTTTTTAAAAAAGAGAAGGAAGCGAAGCAAAAATCCAAACGAAAATACAGTCAGCTTTTGTTGACCTTTTCTCTAGCTTTACGGATTTCAAGTTTTAATTGTCATCTTTAAGTCTGCGAAATGAAAATTTGTTTGAGTTTTTAGAAACTTTTTAATTTAAGAGACAATTTTACTTTTTTTTCAAAAAGAATAATTTTTTTATTCTCATTAATATATTTCTGATATTTTCGTGTACGACCATTTTTACAAGGCTTTGTTTAGTAGCCCCCAAAAAGTAGGGGAGTTGAAAAAGGGGATGGAGTATTCATCCTTAATTTTCGGGGCAACTAACCAAGCTTGTGAAAAATATTTGACTAGTAGTCATCCCGAATTTCGGGAAGTCGAGACACTCCGTTTTTATATATATTTTTGGAGATTTTATGGGGACGAGTGAAAATTCCCGAAAAATAAAATTCTCGAATTAAAAAATTCTAAAAAAATAAAATTCATAAAATTGTAAAAAAGCGTGACAAATAAAAATTGTGTTAAATATTTGAGAAAAGTGTGTAAAAGTGTTAACAAGAAAACGTGTGTTATAATGTTGAAAAAAGTGTGAAAATGCGTGAAAATGAAAGAGTGCGAAAAGTGTGAAAAAGAATAAGTGTGATAAAGCATAAAAAAGAAAAAGTGTTTTTAGTAAAAAAGAACGAGCATAAAAGTGTGAAAAAGTGTAAAAGAGAAAAAGTGTGTTGCATTGTTGAAAAATGTGTGAAAAAGAGTGAATAAGAAAAAGTGTGAAAAATTGTGAAAAGTGTAAAAATACTGTAAAAACTATGAAAAAAAATTGTAAGCAAATTTGACAATGAAAGTGTGAAAAACAAACAGTATGTTGAATCCTTGAAAAAAATGTAAAGAAGCAATAAATGAAATGTCTGAAAAAGTGCAAAAAAGTTTAAAAAAGAAAAATGGAAAAAAGTGGGAAAAATAAAAATTGGGTTGCACATTTAAGAAAAATGTGAAAAGTATTAAAAAGAAAAAGTGTGATGTATTTTTCGAAAAATTGTGAAAAAGCGTAAAAAATAAAGTGTAAAAAGTGCGAAAAAATGTGCAAGAAGAGAATGTGAAAAACGAAAAGTACCTCGATCGTTGAAAAAGTGTAAAAAGAAAAAGTGTGATAAAGAGGGAAAAAGAAAGTGTTTTTAGTAAAAAGTATGAAAAAGAAAAAGTGTCACAAAATATGAAAAAGCAAAAGCGTGTTACATCATTGAAAAAAGTATGAAAAAGAAAAAGTGTGTTACATCTTTGAAAACAAGTGTGAGCAAGGTTTAAAAAGGAACAATTGTAATAAAGAAAGTGTAAAAAATAGTGTGTTGCATTGTTGAAAAAACTGTGAGCAAGCTATGAATCAAAAATGTGAAAAAGAAAAAAAAAAAGTTTTAAAAAGAAAATGTGTAGAAAAGCGTGAAAAATAAAAATTGTGGTAAATCTTTGAGAAAAATATGTACAAGTGTTAACAAGAAAACGTGTGTTATAATGTTGAAAAAAGTGTGAAAAAGCTTTGAAAAGAAAGTATCAAAAAGTGTCAAAAAGGAAAAATATTATACGTTTCATCGTCGAAGAAATTATTAAAAAGAAAAAGTGTGAAAATGCGTGAAAAAGAAAGAGTGTGTCAAGTGTAAAAAAATGTGAAAAAGGAAAAGTGTCTTACATCACTGAAAAAAGCATGACAAAAAAATTCTGGAGAGTAAGTGTGACAAAGTGTAAGAAAGGAAAAAGTGTTAAAAGCGGAAAAAAAAGTTTTTAAAAGGTAAAAGAAATAAAAAGTGTGTTGCACCTTGGAAAAAAGTGTGAAAAAGAAAAAGTGTGATAAAGCGAAAAAAAGAAAAAGTGTTTTTAGAAAAAAGTATAAGAAAGAAAAAGTGTAGAAAAATATGAAAAAGCAAAA
The DNA here is from genome assembly GCA_010014905.2 of Druon quercuslanigerum. Classification (NCBI taxonomy): domain Eukaryota; kingdom Metazoa; phylum Arthropoda; class Insecta; order Hymenoptera; family Cynipidae; genus Druon; species Druon quercuslanigerum. The sequence continues at coordinate 5,239 of JAAAKG020198308.1, read as the reverse complement.
GCGTGTTACATCGTTGAAAAAAATGTGAACAAGTTTCATAAGGGAACAGTGTAATAAAAAAAGTGTAAAAGACAGTGTAAAAAAAGTGTAAAAAATAAAATGTGAAAAAAGTGTGTTGCGTCGTTAAAAAAAAGTGTTAAAACAAGAAAAATTGTGAAAAGTGAAGAGTATTAAAAAGGAAAGAGTGTGAAAAGTGTAAAAAAATGTGAGAAAGGAAAAGTGTCTTGCATCATTGAAAAAGGGTGAAAAAGACATTGTGAAGAGCAAGTGTGGAAAAGTGTAAGAAAGGAAAAAAGTGTTAAAAGTGTTAAAAAAAGTTTTAAAAATGTAAGAAAAAGAAAAAGTGTGTTCCATCTTGGAAAAAAGTGTGCAAAATTTTGAAAAAGTTTGCGAAATGATAAATGTGAAAAAAGTGTGTTGCATCGTTGAAAAAGTGTTAGAAAGAAAAAGTGTGATAAAGAAAAGGTGTGATAAAGAAAAGGTGTGAAAAAGAAAAGGTGTGAAAATAGAAAAGTGTTTAAAAAAAGTGTGAAAAAGAAAAAGTGAAAAAAAGGTGTGAAAAAGAAAGTGTGAAAAAAGTGTGTTTCGTCGTTGAAAAAAGTGTTAAAAAAAGAAAAATAGTGAAAAGTGAAGAATATAAAAAAGGAAAGAATGTGAAAAGTGTAAAAAAATGTGAAAAAGGAAAAGCGTCTTACGTCATTTAAAAAAGGGTGAAAAAGAAATTCTGAAGAGCAAGTATGGAAAAGTGTGAGACAGGACAAAAGTGTTAAAAGTGCTTAAAAAAGTTTTAAAAATGTAAGAAAAAGAAAAAGTGTGTTGCATCTTGGAAAAAGGTGTGCAAAATTTTGAAAAAGTTTGCGAAATGATAAAGGTGAAAAAAAGTGTGTTGCATCGTTGAAAAAGTGTGAGAAGGAAAATGTGTGAAATAAGAAAAGTGTAAAAAAAAGTGTGAAAAAGAAAAAGTGTGAAAAAGAAAAAGTGAGAAAAAGTGTGTTGCGTCATTGAAAAAAGTGTAATAAAAGAAAATTGGTGAAAAGTGAAGAGTATGAAAAAGGAAAGAGTGTGAAAAGTGTGAAAAAAATGTGAGAAAGGAAAAGTGTCTTACATCATTGAAAAAAGGCTGAAAAAGAAATTCTGATGAGCAAGTGTGGAAAAGTGTAAGAAAGGATAAAAGTGTTTAAAGTGTTGAAAAAGTTTTAAAAAGATAAGCAAAATAAAAGTGTGTTGCATCTTGGAAAAAAGTGTGAAAAATGTCAAAAAAGTTTGCAAAATGATAAATGTGAAAAAAGTGTGTTTCATCGTTGAAAAAGTGTTAGAAAGAAAAAGTGTGAAAAAGAAAAATTGAGAAAAAAAAGTGTGAAAAAAAAGAAAAATTGTGAAAAGTTAAGAGCATGAAAAAGGAAAGAGTGTGAAAAGTAGTAAAAAAATGTGACAAAGGAAAAGTGTCTTACATAATTGAAAAAAGTGTGAGAATGAAAAAGTGTTAAAAGTGTTAAAAAAAAAAAGTTTTAAAAATGTAAGAAAAAGAAAAAGTGTGTTGCATCTTGGAAAAAGGTGTGCAAAATTTTGATAAAGTTTGTGAAATTATGAGTGTGAAAAAAAGTGTGTTGCGTCGTTGAAAAAGTGTGAGAAAAAAAAGGTGTGAAAAAATAAAAGTGTAAAAAAAAGTGTGAAAAAGAAAAAGAGAGAAAAAGAAGTGTGAAAAAGAAAGTGTGAAAAAAGTGTGTTGCATCTTAGAAAAAAGAATGAAAAATTTCAAAAAAGTTTGCGAAATGATAAATGTGAAAAAAAAGTGTGTTGCATCGTTGAAAAAAGTGTAAAAAAAGAAAAATGGTGAAAAGTGAAGAGTATGAAAAAGGAAAGAGTGTGAAAAGTGTAAAAAAAATGTGAGAAAGGAAAAGTGTCTTACATCACTGAAAAAAGGCTGAAAAAGAGATTCTGAAGAGCAAGTGTGGAAAAGTGTAAGAAAGGAAAAAAGTGTTAAAAGTTTTTAAAAAAGTTTTAAAAAGGTAAGCAAAAGAAAAAGTGTGTTGCATCTCAGAAAAATGTGTGAAAATTTTTGAAAAAGTTTGCGAAATGACAAATGTGAAAAAAGTGTGTTGCATCGTTGAAAATGTGTTGGAAAGAAAAAGTGTGAAAAAGAAAAATTGAGAAAAAAAAAGTGAAAAAAAAGAAAAATTGTGAAAAGTTAAGAGTATGAAAAAGGAAAGAGTGTGAAAAGTAGTAAAAAAAATGTGACAAAGGAAAAGTGTCTCACATAATTGAAAAAAGTGTGAAAAAGAAAAAGTGTAAGAATGAAAAAGTGTTAAAAGTGTTAAAAAAAGTTTTAAAAACGTAAGAAAAAGAAAAAGTGTGTTGCATCTTGGAAAAAGGTGTGCAAAATTTTGAAAAATTTTGTGAAATTATGAGTGTGAAAAAAGTGTGTTGCATCGTTGAAAAAGTGTGAGAAGAAAAAGGTGTGAAAAAAGAAAAGTGTAAAGAAAGTGTGAAAAAGAAAAAGAGAGAAAAAGAAGTGTGAAAAAGAAAGTGTGAAAAAAGTGTGTTGCATCCTAGAAAAAAGAATGAAAAATTTTCAAAAAGTTTGCGGAATGATAAATGTGAAGAAACTGTGTTGCATCGTTAAAAAAGTGTTAGAAAGAAAAAGTGTGAAAAACAAAAGGCGTGAAAAAAGAAAAATGTAAAAAAAAGTGAAAAAGAAAGTGTGAAAAAAGTGTGTTGTGTCGTTGAAAAAAGTGTTAAAATTGTGAAAAGTGAAGAGTATGAAAAAGGAAAGAGTGTGAAAAGTAGTAAAAAAATGTGACAAAGGAAGAATGTCTTACATCATTGAAAAAAGTGCGAAAAAAAGGGTGAGAAAGAAAAAGTGTGAAAAAGAAAAGGTGTGAAAAAAGAAAAGTGTAAAAAAAAATGTGAAAAATAAAATGTGAAAAAAGTGTGTTGCGTGGTTAAAAAAAAGTGTTAAAAAAAGAAAAATTGTGAAAAGTGAAGAGTATGAAAAAGGAAAGAGTGTGAAAGGTGTAAAAAAAATGTGACAAAGTAAAAGTGTCTTACATAATTGAAAAAAGCGTGAAAAAGAAAAAGTGTCAAAAAAGAAAAATGTAAAAAAGTGTGAAAAAGGAAATGTGTGAAAAAAGAAAAGTGTAAAAAAAGTGTGAAAAAGAAAAAGTGAGAAAAAGAAGTGTGAAAAAAGTGTGTAGCGTCGTTAAAAAAGTGTAGAATAGTGTAAAAAAGTGTAAAAAAGTGTAAAAAAGAAAAAGTGAGAAAAAAAAGTGTGAAAAAAGTTTGTAAATGAAAAAGTGTGAAAAAGTGAGAAAATGTTTGAAATAAAAAATATGAAAAAAATAAAATAAAAAAGTGTAAATGGTACTATAGATTTTCAGATTTTGTGAGGAACTCCCTATTTTGAAAACCGCCCCGGAAATCTCATTTTGTTGTCGATGGTCCGTAACGAATGATTAAACGACGTGACGAAACGGTTGAAATTCCTGCTGATTTTATCAGAGGGTCAGAGTTTGGCAAACGGCCAACTCTGACTGGCTGGATTCCATTCAAACTACTTATCTAGCTTTGGAGGAAGTAGCGCGAACAGCGTATTTGAATCCTTCGACAAACGAGATTGAAAAGAAGACAGATCATTTTCAATAGGATATTCTCAAATCAGTGAAAGGCTTATCAATCCGACTGTGGTTAGAGTAGATAACAAATTTAGAAAGAAGATTCGTCCCATCCGGACTGATAGTGCCACAATTTCGTCCTCTTTTTTATTTAATATTAAAAATTTATCTTAAAAAATATACAAATTTTATCAATATATTGTTCCGAATATAAAAAAAGAAATCGGTGATTAAATCATTGAATTAAGATTCAGACTTTACGCTCTAGTAATTACTGGGTTGATCTTGGTTGATAACTTGAAAATAAGAGCCAAGATCCAGATTTGAATTTAATGTTCCGGAAGAATCGCATTTTCGAAAGTAGAAACGGCGTGATGCGAAAAAGTTGGAAAAAATGTTGTTTTTGACCGATTTTTTACCCAAATAAATTTGAGTTGCATTTTTGTATTTTTTTTTGTCAAGAAATGTACAATTAACCTAATCCAAAAAAGTGCTTATTGTGCCTTTTCAAAAAATTTTAATTTTAACGCATTTAAAAAAAAATTTTGTTTTGCTAAATTACAATAATTTTTTGATTGTAGAAAATTGTTTAAAAGATTCGTAAAAATTGAAACCTTTAAAACTTTTGCAAATTAATTGTATAACTATTTTCTTATAAATTTATCTTTTTGTTTGAAAATTCAAATATTTGGTTCAAAATTCAGCGGTATAGTTTGAACATTCAAATTTTTTTTTTAAATTCGCCTTTTTGAGTGAATTTAACCATTTTTAATTGGAAATTAAAATCTTTTTTGGTTGAAAATTAAATCTTTTTTTGTAAAATCATCTTTTTCGATAGAAAATGAATCCTTTTGAATTGAAATTTAATCTTTTTTGGTGAAAAAATTCATCTTTTTTTTGTAAAAATGAAAATTTTTGTTGAAAATACGTCTTTTTTATATCAAACTAATCTTCTTAGATAAAAAAATTCATCTTTTTGTTGAAAATTCAACTATATTCATCGATATTTATTGATGATTAAACGATTTTTTTTAATTCGTCTTCTTTGATTGAATTTGTTAGATTTTTATTAAAAATTAAAATCTTTTTTGGTAGAAAATTAATCTTCTTGATTCAAAATTCGTATTTTTTTCACAAATCCAAACACTTGATTGTACTTCGTTCGAAATTAATTGGTTTTGGTTGAAGATTTAATTTTTTTTTTTTGAAAATTCGTCTTATTTTAACAGTTTTAATTCAAAATTAAAATCTTGTTTGATTAAAATATCAGTTGCTACGTTTTTTCAGACTTCGTTTTTTTTAGTTAAAAATTCAAATTATTTGTTAAAGATTCCTCTTTTTGGATTGAAAATTCATCTTTTTGAACAGAAATTTCATTATTTTTTGTAAAATTCTGAATTGAGAATTGATTTTTTTGGTTAAAAAAAATAGTTTTAGTTAAAAGTTGATTTTTTTGATTAAAAAAAATAGTTTTAGTTGAAAATTGATTTTTTTGGTTAAAAAAAAATAGTTTTAGTTGAAAATTGATCTTTTTGGTTAAATGTTAAACTCTTTTAATTGTTGATCTTAGGTTTATTGACCAGGAAATATTTAATTATTAATTTTATATGTTAATTTTGTTTGTCTAC
>JAAAKG020198297.1:3866-23840 GCA_010014905.2 Druon quercuslanigerum | reverse complement strand
TGTGTGTGTGTGTGTTCATATAATTTTGAAATAAGAATTTCTTTTGTTTTGTTTTTGCTTTTATTTTTCAACTTCATTTTCGAAATTTTGATTGATTATAAACCTTTTATACTATTATTTCAGAAAAAATAAACATATTTACCTATAATTTTGAAAATTAAATTCAAATACTCATTTCACAGCATCACAAATATTTGTAAAAAAAAATGTTGTAATTGTAATGGAATTATTTTAAACGAAAAAAAGCTTCCCTTACACAAGTATGAGTCAATATTTAATTAAATTATGTTCAAGCAAGACTCAATTTATGTTATGCAATTAAAAACAATTTAAATTCAATTTTATTATTTTATTCTTAAAATTTTAATTAATAATAACATTCTAAACTAAATTTATGTGAAATTAAACTGTACATATAGTTTATATATAATGTAAAGTTTTATGTTTCATATTCACTTGTTTTATACAAAAAATGTATAAAACGAATGAATATTATATATAACAGGTGTGTGTGTGTGTGTGTGTGTGGGTGTGGGTGTGGGTGTGGGTGTGGGTGTGGGTGTGTGTAATTTTGAAATAAGAATGTATATACTCATTTCACAACATCCCAAAGATTTACGAAAATGATATAATTGGAACAGAGGTATTTTAAACATGAATAAAATTTTATTATAAAAATTATAGGCAATATTTAATTACATAATCATAAAATAAATATTAAACTTATGTTAAATAATAAAAATATTCACTAACATAAAATCATTCAGTATATAAAAATAATCAAATTCAGTATATAAAATTGTTAAAAAAACTTAATCAGAAAATCAGTTTTTAATCAAAATTTTGTTTTTATTTTTCAGTTTTCATTTTTGAAATTTTGATTGATTAGTAACCTTTTATACTATAATTAAAAACAAAAAGATTAAAATATATATTTACATATAATTCTGGAAATTAAATTCAAATACTCATTTGTAAACATCAGAAGCATTATGCAAATTATACCCAATTATCTAATTATTATCCATTATCATTATCTAATTAAAACATTATTAATTTAATAACTTATAATTAGTTTATTAAATAAAAAGCATGAAACTAAAATTATCATTAAAAAATTTTAATAATTTTTAATTCGCATTTTTTTCTAATTATAGCTACCATTTCTTAAAATTGTATTTAATCAAAATTTTTTCAATTTAAATCTAAAAGAAATAAGGTATTTTAGAATTATGTAATTATTAATAAATTAGTTTGCAATATAAAAAGGATTAAATATTTATTTTCATCAAAGCTTTCAAACAATTTTTATTTGATATTTTTTTAAACTTTAAATTTAATTTATGAATATTCAAAATATTACTAAACTTTTTAACTAATTTTTGAAAAAAATCTTTACTTATAATTTCAAAATTTAATTTAAATACTCAGTTGATAAGATCAGAAACATTTATAAAAATTATTTACTCATAAGAGATGTATTTTAAATGAAAAATAAACTTTTGTTATGCAAATTGTAGACGCTACTCAATTCCATAATCATAAAGTAAATAATAAATTTATGGTAATTATTTAACAATAATTAAAATCTAATCTGTATATAATTTAGTTTTTTAAAAAATGAAACATGCAATAATTAGATAATCAGTTTTAAACATAAAAAGCAATTAATAATTATTTCCATTTCAAAATTTAAATAATTTTAAACCTATATTTTTCTGTAAATTTAAATTATCAATAACGTTTTAAGCTAATAATTTCAATATAAAAAAATGCGCATATAATTTCGAAATCATAATGTAAATGCTCATTTCACAACATCGCAAAAATTAGATAATTGAAATAGACGAATTTTAAGCATAAATATACATTTATTTTACAAATTATAGCCAATATTTAATTACATAACTTTAAAATAAATAATTAATATACGTTACTCAATAAAGAAAAATTAAATTTTAATCTTTATGTAATCACATTTTTAAATACATTTTTGTACTAATTATGTAATAATCAATTAATCAGTTCGCAACACAAAAAACACTAGGCATTTATTTTCATTGAAAATTTCAAATAACTTCAAAATTATCCTTTATTTAAATTAAAAATTGCATTTCTATGCATTAAATGTATTAATCATCTTTAAACTAATTTTTTTTAAAAGTTAACATATATGTACTTATAAGCTTCAAAATTGACTTTAGATACTCATTTCACAACATCGAGACCAATTTAAAAAAAAATAATTTTAATAGAGGTATACTAAAAAAAAATTGTAATATAAAATAATTACTGATATTCAATTACATAACTTAAACTTACTTAAATGCAATTCGATTATGTAAAGAAAATCAATAAGTTCAAAAGATAAAAAGCCGTCAACAATTATTTTTTAATCAAACATTCAAATAATTTTCACTTCATATTTTCTTAACTTGAACTTTTATTTCTGACCATTTGAAATATTATTAAGCTTTAATTCTAATTTCTGGACAAATAGAAAAATATGTACGTATAATTTCTAAAATTGAATTGAATTATTTAATTAGTTCACAAAATAAAAAGTATGAAAATAAATTCCATCAAAACATTTAAATCAATTTAATTTTTATTTTTTCCTAAATTTAAAAATCCATTTCTAAGAATTGTATTTATTAATAATCTTGAAAATTATTTCCAGAAAATTCATGTTCCAATTGAATCAATTAATCATTAATTAATTTTTTCGCAACATAAAAAGCATTAAGTATTTATTTTCATGGTAAAATTAAAAATTGAATTTCTATACATTCAATTTATCAATAATATTTTCAAATAATTAGAAAAAAGTTAAAATTAATGTACATATAATTTAAAACATGGAATTTATGTACTCATTTCACAATACCAAAAAAATTTTTTTAAAATTATGTAATTCTCATAGAGTTATTTAAAAAAAAAACTTTCAATATAATAATAATTGCTAAGATTCATTTACATAACTTTCAAAGTTTGAAAATTAAATAAGGTCAAAAAATTAAAATTCAATATTTATGTAATTTAATATTGCAAAAAAAGTTAATAAGTCAAATCGATTAATTCATTCACAACAGAAAAAGCCTTCGACAATTATTTTTATCAAAGCATTTAAATAATTTTATACGAAGTTTTTTAACTTTAACTTTAAATTATGAAAAATTGAAATATTACTTAACTTTTAACTAATTTTGTACAAGAAAAAAACATTAAATTTTACTGTTAAGCATTGAATTCAAATAATTACTTCACTAAAATAAAAAACATTTATCAAAATTATATAATTGTAATATCTGTACTTTAAACAAAAACTAAACTTTTATTAAACAAATGAAAGCCGATATTCAATGCCCTAATTATATAGTAAATAATTAAATTATGTTAATTAATTAACAATAATTAAAATTTAATCCTCATAGAAGTTAATGTTGTAAACAAATTCAACACGCAATAATTAGTTAATCAACTTAGAATATGAACAGCAAGAAACAATTATTTCCATTACAAAATTTAAATAAATTTAACTTATACTTTTATGAAAATTTATGTTTTTTATAACCTTTTAGGTTTTTTAATTAATTAACATTTTATTTCATGAAAAATTTGAATATATATAATTTTGAAATCATAATATAAAATACTCATTTCACAACATAAAAAGCATTCAACGACAATTTTCATTTAAACAATCAAATAATGTTTTGTTAACATTTTTTAAAAATGTTTTGTTTTATTACGGAAATTTGTATATATTAGAAACCTTTTCTACTAATTTCAAGGAATAAAAAAGGTTGCAATATATTTACATAAAATTTTGGGAATTATAATACTCATTTCACAATATTAAAAACATTTGAGACACTGTCTTTTTAGAATAGGGGGTTTTTAAATAAAAATAAACTCTTTTTTTACAAATTTTAATTAAGAAAACTAATTATGAATCTTCATTTAATTTAATAGGCTTTGTATAAAAATAAATCAGATAATAAATAATTAGTGAAGCTAACTGTCGTTTTCATGAAAAAAATTCAAATAATTTTTTTACACTGGTTTTAAAGAAACGTTCACATATATGTGCATATAATTTTCAAAATGGAATATAGATACTCACTTCACACCATCAAAAATATGAAAAAATTATATAAATAGAATAAATGCATTTTAGAGAAAGAATACACTTTTATTATATAAATATTTCCTAATATTTTTTTTACTGAAAAGTCTATTTAAATTTTTGATGCAGAATTTATCTCGTTTAGTTAAAAATTCCATTATTTGGTTCAAAATTTAATTATTTTGTTGAAAAAGCAACTATATTTTTAAAAAGTAATCTTTTTTATCAAAAAGTTCAATACTTTATTACAAAGTCATATTTTTATTTTGAGGTTCATCTCTTCGGTTGAAAATTTATTTATTTATGTTAAAATTTTATAATTTGCTTAGAAACTTATATAATTACTAATTTGTAAAAAAATAAATTTTGTTTGTTGGGGTTTCAACAAAAATTATAATATTTGCTTTTATGTAAACTTTTATGTTAAGAAAACTACTTATTTGTAGAAAATTTATCTTTTCGATTTGAAAATTAAACAATTTGGCAAAAAATTAAACTATTTGTTTGACAATTCAACTTTTTGTTTTAGAAATTATATTTTCGGATTGAAAATTTTTGTTGTTAAAATTCAAGTATTTTGTCAAAATTCGTTTTTTTGTAGAAAATTATTCAACAAATTAATTGAACAACTTTGTTAAATTTTTTGTTGTCAAAAATTATTATAATTGCTTTATCTAAAAATTTAAATATTTCATGTTTGGGTAAAGCTTTATTCTGCATATTGTATAAGTTTGAAATTCTTATTTTTCGATAAAACATCAATCTTCCTGGTCAAAAATTAACACAAAATTCTAAGAAAAAAGAACGTTCCAACAATTTTTTCTAAATTTAAAAAGCTTCTATTTAAAAATAAAAAAGATCATTGCGGAGGATACAAAAATGAAGTAATAGTATAAAATTTTACGTGTTGGTTTTGCGTCAAATTATTTATAAGTTTAATTAATCCACCTTAAATTGCGTAAAGAAAATTGATCAAAACTTTTATGTACATTTCCGGGGATCCCAGAAGTTGCAATTAGAGAAAAGTTGTTTTGTTCAGGAAAGTTTTGAAAGTTCCTGACTTCACTTAAATGCCTTCTGTCGACTTGCAAGTATAGAAACTATGGTTAGACGATGTTGTGTGCAATTACAATTTAACGGCGTTAACTAGATATATAATTAGCAATTGTTTTTCTTACACGGAAACAGTCGTTTAAACCAGCACCTTTCATTCTCGTTCTACTGTGTCTCCTTTTCCCGTTACGGAGATTTGCGCAAACTAGGTGCCTCCCTCGCTTCCTTATTTTCCATTTTTAGTCGAATTCACACAGAACAGAGAAAACCTACAGACCTGTAAATTGTTATTGCTGTTCTCCAAGCTTTACTGTACCATTTAGTAATATAAAAAAATTATCCCCTTTTCCAGTAACTTTTCTTTCCATTCTGTGAAAAATAAAAATACAATCATGTTCAACTGCAAGTCAACTTTCTTGTCTTTATCTGAAAATTTAAAGCACTTTACACCTTCGCCCCTTTTCCAGCAGCCTTTATTTTCACTATTTTCGATGTGAAAATGCATTTAATATCCCATTTCCAGCAACCTTTCTCTTTATCACATAAAAATTCAAAATATCCGATATCTTATATCCCATTTCCAGTAATCTTTCTGTTGATTACGTGAAAAGTAAAAATACAATACCCCAAAAGGTATAAAAAGGAATTTAATAGAATATAGCGTGTTTTTTTAAGAGTTTCCAGATATAGAAAAGATATAGAAACATGCCCTTACCCCTTTTTCAGTAGCCCTTTTTGCATTATGTGCGAATTGACAATAAAAATATATCCTATTTTCAGCAACCTTTTTTCATTTTATGTGTGTCTCCTTTTCCCGTTACGGAGATTTGCGCAAACTAGGTGCCTTCCTCGCTTCCTTATTTTCCATTTTTAGTCGAATTCACACAGCGAAGACAAAACCTACAGACTTCTAAATTGTTATTGTTGTTCTCCAAGCTTTACTGTAAAATTTAGTAAAATTAAAAGATTAACCCCTTTTCCAGTAACTCTTATTTTCATTCTGTGACAAATGAAAATACAACCATATTCAATTGCAAGATAACTTTATTTTCTTTATGCGAAAACGTTACACACTTGCCCCTTTTTCAGCAGTCTTTGTTTTCACTATTCGCGATGTGAAAATGCATTAATTATCCCATTTCCATTAACCTTTCTCTTTTTTAGATAAAAACTCAAAATATCCCATTTCCAGTAGAGAATGAATTTCTAATAAACTCGATGTATACTTTAAATTTTTAGAAAAGTCTGAGTAGGAAGACACCGTTAACTTTTATCCAGTAGCCTTTCTTTTCTTTGCCGGAAAAGAAAAAATACTACCATATCCCATTTCAAGTAACTTTCCTGTTTATCACGTAGAAAGTAAAAATACAATACGCAAAAAGGTATAAAAAGGAATGTAATAGAATATAGTGTGTTTTTTAAGAGGTTACAGATATAGAAAAGATGTAAAAACATGCCCTTACCCCTTTTTCAGTAGCCCATCATTTCATTATGTGCGAATTGGCAATTGAAATATATCCCATTTTCAGCAACCTTTTTTCATTTTAAGTGTGTCTCATTCTCCCGTTACGGAGATTTACGCAAACTAGGTGCCTTCCTCGCTCACTTATTTTCCATTTTTAGTCGAATTCACACAGCAAAGAGAAAACCTACAGACTTTTAAATTGTTACTGCTGTTCTCCAAGCTTTACTGTAACATTCAGTAAAATAAAAAATTAACCCTTTTCCAGTAACTTTTTTTTCATTCTGTGAAAACTTAAAATACAACCATGTTCAAATGCAAGTCAACTTTCTTGTCTTTATGTGAAAAGTTAAAAAACTTTACACCCTTGCCCCGTTTTCAGCAGCCTTTGTTTTCACTATTTGCGATGTAAAAATGCATTTATTATCTCATTTCCAGTAACCTTTTTCTTTTTTACATAAAAATGCATAATAACCCATTCCCAGTAGAGAATGAATTTCTAACAAACTCGATGTCTACTTTAAATTTTTAGAAAAGGCTGAGTAAGAAGACTCTAAAAAGAAAAAATACTACCTTATCCCATTTAAAGTAATTTTTCTGTTGATTACGTGGAAAGTAAAAATACAATACCGCAAAAGGTATCCAAAAGAATTTAATATAATATAGCGTGCTTTTTTAAGAGGTTACAGATAGATAAGATGTAGAAACATGCCCTTACCCCTTTTTCAGTAGCCCTTATTTTCATTATGTGCGAATTGACAATAGACATATATCCCATTTTCGGCAATCTCTTTTCATTTTATGTATGTCTCCTTTTTCCGTTACGGAGATTTGCACAAACTAGGTGCCTCCTTCCCTTCCTTATTTTCCACTTTTAGTCGAATTCACACAGCAAAGAAAAAATCTACAGACTTTTAAATTGTTACTGCTTTTCTCCAAGCTTTACTGTCAAATTTAGTGAAATGAAAAAATTATCCCCTTTTCTAGTAACTTTTCTTTCCGTTCTGTAAAAAATTAAGATACAAGCATGTTCAACTGCAAGTAAACTTTCTTTTCTTTATGCGAAAAGTTAAAATACTTTACACCCTTGCCCCTTTTCCAGCAGCCTTTGTTTTAACAATTTGCGATGTGAAAATGCATTTAATATCCCATTTCCAGTAACCTTTCTCTTTTTCAGATGAAAATTCAAAATATCCCATTTTTAGTAGAGAATTAATTTCTTACAAAATCGATGCATACTTCAAATTTTTGGAAAAGGTAGTAGTTTTTAAAGAGGTTACAGATATAGAAAATATGTAGAAACATGCCCTTACCCCTTTTTCAGTATCCCATCATTTCATTATGTGCGAATTGGCAATTGAAATATATCCCATTTTCAGCAACCTTTTTTCATTTTAAGTGTGTCTCATTCTCCCGTTACGGAGATTTGCGCAAACTAGGTGCCTTCCTCACTTCCTTATTTTCCATTTTTAGTCGAATTTACACAGCAAAGAGAAAACCTACAGAATTCTAAATAGTTATTGTTGTTCTCCAAGAATTACTGTAACATTCAGTAAAATAAAAAATTAACCCTTTTCCAGTAACTTTTTTTTTTATTATGTGAACAATGAAAATACAACCATGTTCAACTGCAAGTGAACTTTCTCTTCTTTATGTGAAAAGTTAAAACACTTCACACCCTTGCCCCTTTTCCAGCAGCCTTTGTTTTCACTATTGGCGATGTGAAAATGCATTTAATATCCCATTTCCAGTAACCTTTCTCTTTTTCAATAAAAATTAAAAATACCCCATTTCCAGTAGAGAAAGAATTTTTAACAAAATCGATGTATACTTTAACTTTTTGGAAAAGACTAACTGAACAGAAAAAATACTAACATATCCCATTTTCAGTAAGCTTTCAGTTGATTGCATAGAAAGTAAAAATACATTAATAATCCATTTTCCGAAAATGCTTTTACCCCGAAAGGTATAAAAAGGTATGTAATCGAATATAGCGTGTTTCTTAAAACAAATTTACAGAGATAGAAAAGATGTAGAAACATGCTCTTACCCCTTTTTCAGTAGCCTCATAATTTTCATTATGTGCGAATTAACAATTGAAATATATCCTATTTTCAATAACCTTTTTCGCATTTTATGAAAATTAAATATACTCCATTCTTATTATTCCCTTTACTATGCAGTGAAGAAGAATCACACCCTTATCCCTTCTCCAGTAGCTTTTCGTTTCATTATATAAAAAGGAAAACACCAACCCTATCCCGATTCCAGCAAGCTTTCTTTTCTTTACCTAAAAGTAAAAATACCCCATTCAGAGTCGGGAATCATAAAAAAATTATTTTATTATCATAAAAATGTTCAAAATCTTTAAAAATCTTAAGAAATCGACATTTTGTTTTAAGTTAAAATTTTTTTAAATTATATTTTAAATTGTTCAAGAATTTTTTAATACTATATCTTTTTAAATGATTAGAATTTTTTATGATTTTTGAAAAATGTCTTCAAAATTTCAAAACTATCCTTTAAGTATTCAAGATGTTATTTTTTTTACCTTTTGGTAATTTTTTGGTAATATTGTATAATATAATTAAATATTCTCTTTAAATTAATTAAAGAAAATAAGGAATCACTTTAAATACTTCCAGAAATCTTGAAGAAATTGTCTACCTTTTTTTAAAAATGTTTTTGACAGTTTTTATTATTTTTGAATTTGTTAATAAATTTGTAAATTATTCTTTAAAATTATGTAAATTCTTCATAAGTTTTTAAATATTTCTGCAAAATTGAAAAAATGACCTTGAAGTCTTATATATGTGTTTTTCATAATTTTGAAAATCTTTTCGAATGTTTTGAATTATTTATAAATATCCTCTAAAAATTAATTTTTGTTACAAATGATCAATCACTTGAAATAATCTCAGGAATCTTCAAAAATCTACATTTTGTTTTGAGCTTTAGAGAAGTTTTTAATTATTTAAAATTTTGTTTGAAAACTTTTAAATAAATGATAAAATTATTTGAATTTTTCATATTTTTGCAAAATGTAAAAAAAAATATAAAAAAAACTTACCTTTAAATCCTCTAAATGTTTTTTAAAATTATTTTGAAAATCTTTTCGAATTTTTTGAAATATTTTAAAATATTAAAAAAAAATTAATTTTGAAAGATGAAGAAGCACTTTATATATTTTCAGGAATCTTGAAAACAAATTATTATCTTCAAACTTTACAAAATTTTCACAAAAATTTAAAACTGTATTTCAAAATCTTTAAATAATTCGAATTATTCCTTGAACTGTCACAAAATTCTGCAAACTTGAATGAAAAAAATCAGAAAATATAGATTCTTCTCGGGCAATTTTAAAAATTTTAAATTTCTTTTTAAACATAGGCTTAAAAAAATTTTTACGATAAAAAATTGGTTAAAATATTTTCTTTATTATGTTAAATATTATTTTATTATATCAGTTAATTTATATTTTTATTATGTTAGTGAAATATAATAACCAAATTTATAATTATTTCAATTTTCGAATAAAATTTTGCAATTGAAAACGTAAAATTTATTGTAATACCAATCTAAAAAATTTTTTGTAAATAATTTTTTTATTGAATGTAATGTGTTTCATACTGTGGAATGGAATTTAAATTTCGCTATTGAAAAGAGCTATTAAAAAAAAGCTATTTCTTGGAAATTAGTCTTAGAAAGAAGGATATGAATCACTTTAATGATACTGCAATAATTAGGAAGACATTGACGCTAATTGGCCAAGAACTAAATAATTATCTGTTGAAGCTAATATCCTCATATAAATGGAGGTGATGATCGATTCAATCATTAATGAAATGCGGACCTGCGGGCGACGTCTTTTATCTTCCTCGTTCTGCGTTTCAGGAAACTTGACCTGTAGCCTGTTGTTTATCCAATTAGTTCCGAACTTCGATCCCAATTAGATTCCATTTTTTCATCCAAATACAAATGATATGATCCATAGAAAATCAAATTAAGCATCTAGTTTTTTATTGTACTGAAATTTGATTACCTATTTCGCAAGAGTTCACAGAATTCGAGATAATTATGATATTTCTTCTATATTCCTAATGATCTCTGCCACCTCAACCTTGCCATTTTTTCAGATTCAGTCTTTCATTCTTTCTCACTTGTTCCTCTAGCCTCCTTCAATTCTTTTATCCACTCCCCACCCAATCCGTCCTCTAAAACCTTTATCACATTCCTTAAACAGCTTCCTTTAGCTTCCATTACTCTCCTAAATTCTTTTCCCAATGAATTTGTTCCCGTGCCTCATTTCCAACTTATTTCTTTTCATTAATTGATTTCCCTAAATAATGTCTTCTCAGTTGTTCCTCTAGCCTCCTTAAATTCTTTCATACACTTTTATCCCAATCCATCCTCTAAAACCTTGATCAAGTTCTCTTCTCAATTTCCTTTAGCTCCCATTCCTCTCTTACATCCTTCCCATATATGTAATAATATAACATTTTTCCATTTGCTAGAGTTCTTTCCTTCCCTTACCTCATTTGCCCTTCATTTATTTTCCTCATTATTTTCTTCTCACGTGTTTCTGTAGCCTTGTCCAGTTGTTTCAGAGACTCCTCGCCCAATCTATCCTCTAAAACCTTCATCAGATTTCTTGCATAGCTTCTTTTAGCTTCTATTTATCTCCTACATAATTTCTATATTTGTTTTTACGTTTCCTTTTTATATTCCCAGCGTTTGAGCTTTCAGTTGTCTTTATTTCGCAATTACATTCCTTCCTTTAACTCATTTCCCATTTATTTTATTTAATTCATACATTTCCCTTATTTATCTCTTCTCGCTCGTTCCTTTGGCCTCCTTTAATTCTTTCATGCACTGCTCACTCAATCCATCCTCTAAAACCTTCATCACATTCCTTGAACAGCTTCCTTTAGCTTCTATTCTTCTCAAACATCCTTCCCATATATGTTTTTATGTTTCCCTTTTCCATTAGTTTGCACTTTATGTTCTTTTTGTTTTCTCAATGCATTCCTTCCTTTACCTAAATTCTTATGCATTTATCCCGCTCATTCATGTCTTCTCTCTTATTCTTCTAGCCTGTTTCAACTTCTTAATACCTGCGGGCGACGTCTTTTATCTTCCTCGTTCTGCGTTTCAGGAAACTTGATCTGTAGCCTGTTAGTGTACTCTTCACCCAATCCATCCTCTAGAACCTTGATCACATTCTCTTACCAGCTTTCTTTAGCTTCCATTCCTCTCTTAAATCCTTCCCATGTATGTATTTATGTTTCCTTTTTCCATTTTCTAGAGTCTAAACTTTCTGTTACTTTTATTTTCCCAAAGCATTTCTTCCCTTACTACATTTTCCATTCATTTCTTTTCCTCATTAATTTCTTCTCACATGTTTCTTTAGCCTTTACCAGTTCTTTCAGAAACTCCTCACCCAATCTATCCTATAAAACCTTAATCAGATTATTTGCAAAGCTTTCTTCAACTTCTATTTATCTTCTAAATGATTTCCATATTTGTTTTGACGTTTCCTTTTTATATTTCCAGCGTCTGAACTTTCAGTTGTCTTTCTTTTCTCAATGCATTCACTCCATTCACTCCATTCTTCTTTAATGCACTCCTCACCTAATCCTTTCTCTAAAACCTTTATCACATTCCTTGAACAGCTTCCATTAGCTTCTATTCTCCTCCAATATCCTTACCATATATGTTTTTATGTTTTCTTTTTCCATTAGCTAGAGTCTGCACTTTATGTTCTTTTTGTTTTCCCTATGCTGCATTCCTTCCCTTACATTAATGCACATTCATTCACTCCGCTCATTCATCTCTTCTCTCTTATTCTTATAGCCAGCTTCAACTTTTTCATACACTTTTTACACAATCCATCCTCTGAAAAATTTATAACATTCCTGTCACAAGTTCTTTTAGCTTCTATTTCTCTCCTATATTATTCCTATATATGTTTTATGCTTCTTTTTTATGTTCGCAAAGTCTGCACTTTTTTCTCTCTCTCTTTTCCCAATGCATTTCTTCCCTTATCTCAATTCCCATTCATTCATTTCCCTCGTTCATCTTTTCTCACTTTTTCCTCTAGCCTCCTTGAATTCTTTCATACCGTCTTTACCCAATCCATCCTCTAAAACCTTGATCACATTCTCTTAACAAGTTCCTTTAGCTCCTATTCCTCTCTTACATCCTTCCCATATATCTATTTATGTTTCCTTTTTCCATTCGCTAGAGTCTAAACTTTCTGTTATCTTTCTTTTCCCAAAGCATTCCTTCCCTTACCTCATTTTCCATTCATTTCTTTTCACTTATTTATTTCCTTTATTAATTTCTTCTCACATGTTTCTCTAGCCTTTTCAAGTTCTTTGAGAGACTCCTCGCCCAATCTGTCCTCTAAAGCATTTATCAGATTCCTTGCACAGCTTCCTTTAGCTTCTATCTATCTCCTACATAATTTCTTTATTTGTTTTTACGTTTGCTTTTTATATTGCCAGCGTATGAACTTTCAGTTGTCTTTCTTTTCCCAACGCATTCCTTCCTTTGACTCATTTTCCATTCATTTCATTACATTCATTCATTTCCCTCATTTATCTCTTCGCACTTGCTCTTCTGGCCTCTTTTAATTCTTTCATGCACTCCTCGCCTAATCCATCCTCTAAAACCTTTATCACATTCTTTGAAAAGCTTTCTTCAGCTTCTTTTCTTCTCCAACATCCTTCCCATATATGTTTTTATGTTTTCTTTTTCCATTAGCTAGAGTCTGCACTTTATGTTCTTTTTGTTTTCCCAATGCTGCATTTCTTCCCTTACACTAACGCACATTCATTCACTCCGCTCATTCATCTCTTCTCTCTTATTCTTCTAGCCAGCTTCAACTTTTTCATACACTTTTTTCACAATCCATCGTCTGAAATATTTATAACATTCCTGTCACAAGTTCTTTTAGCTTCTATTTCTCTCCTATATTATTCCTATATATGTTCTATGCTTCTTTTTTATATTCGCAAAGTCTGTACTTTTTTCTCTCTCTCTTTTCCCAATGCATTTCTTCCCTTATCTCAATTCCCATTCATTCATTTCCCTCGTTCATCTTTTCTCACTTTTTTCTCTAGCCTCCTTCAGTTCTTTCACACACTCATTGACCATTCATCATTATCAATGCATTCCTTTCCTTCCCTCATTTCTAATTCATTTCTTTTTATTTATTTATTTCTCTAAACAATCTCTTCAAACTCGTTCCTCTGGCCTCTTTTAATTCTTTCATGCACTCCTCACCCAACCTATGCACTAAACCTTTATCACATTCCCCTAACAGCTTCCTGTATCTTCCAGTCTTCTCTTGCATCCTTCTCATATATGTATTTTTATGTTTTTTTTCAATTTGCTAGAGTCTAAACTTTCTATTATTTTTCTTTTACCAATGCATTCCTTCTCGTACTTTATTTTCAATTCATAGACTTCCCTCATTTATCTCTTCTCACTTATTCCTCTAGCCTCCTTCAATTAGTTCATATACTCTTTATCCAATTCATCCTCTAAAACTTTATCATATTCCTTTAACAGCTTTATGTAGCTTTTATTCTTCTCCTACATCCTCTCCATACATGTTTTTACGTTTTCTTTTTTCCATTAAATAGAGTCTGTACTTGCTATTCTCATTCTTTTCCCAATTAATTACTTCCCTTACCTTATTTTTCAAACTTGTCTTGGTATTCTACTCCATTTTCTCTCTTTCTATTCCCTTTATTTATAATTTGGTACTTCTTTTTGTGTCATTTTATAGCATTCACTATATTATAATTCCTCAATCATCCCTAGTCCTTCTATTGTTGTCTTACCATATCTTTTTTCTACAATTATGCAATAGTTTACTCCAGACCCTTTTCTATAAATCTATATCTAAATAACTACTTGTTTTTACCTTTTTTAAACCCTTTTTTACTAACTCTCCTCTTCAAACTTCACTTCAATCTTCCATTACCTCTTTGCTACTCTAATATTTAATGTAACCCTTTGCGCTTTTTCTGTCACGATATTCAGGCATTATATAGTCTGTCCTTATCGTCCTTCTGATATATGTTTTTAACCTTTAAATTTGTTCCCTTCCATTTCATCCCCATATATCCATAGCCCGATGACGGCTATAACATGGTAACAAACAACCACATTCTCCTTCTCCAATATTTTTAAATCTTCTTTTTCCTATTCCCTATACCTGTTTCACCATCGCTTCCGCTCTTTGAACTTTTCTCGTGTATGAGCTCTATGATCTCCATTTATTTAAAAGGTACATACCTAATGATTAAACCTCTTTACTTTTTTAAACCTTTATTCTCTTTTATCTAGCACTCCCTTCTTACTTTCTCTTCTCTCCTTTTTTAAACCTCGTTATGTTTGTCTTTTCTTAATTTGAATTCAACCTTTTCCGACCTAAGTATTTCACCAATCCTACAATTAAGCACACCACCATTTCTTTATCTATCAGTTCTATATCGAAGAATACGAGTATTTTATTATATTTTTTCTTTCCTTATCCTTTCCACTCGATTTCTTCTCCTAAGTCTGAGATTAATACATCAAATACAGTCGGTCTCACCATGTCTTACTCCTCCTCATTAACGAGAAACTATCTCCTACTTACTATGCTACGTATAGAGCCTTTAGGCTCACACATTTCTATCTTTCCTTTCTTTTTATTGAGCCTCAATCTTCTCATTTTTACTTTTTTTCTTTACCTCTCTCATAAAACAGTTGCATCTACTTTATCCAATGTTGGGATTAACGTAACTCTCCTACTATGTTAACCTCCTCCCGTTTGCCAATTTTCTATACAGGTACCACTATCCCTTCTTTCCATAACACTGGACAATCCTCTTATTTTCATAATTTATTGAACATCATCCATTTCCATTCCTTTAGATCTTTATCCTATATTTCTAGACTTCATTTAGAATCTCATCAATAAGAGGTGCATCTCCATCTTTCATTATTCCTAACACCTTAATGTTGTCTCCTCTTGTTATGTACTTCTTCTTGTCTCTTTCAACACCATCTTTTTCTTCTTCTCTTCCTCTTTTTTGAACCTTTAATGTTTTTTATAACAGATCTCATTGCACACTTTCTTTCTTTCCTTATATTCGTCTCAACCATGATTTCCTTTTATTTCCTTATTTATCAGTTCTATATCGTAGCATACGAGTATTTCAGAATATTTTTTCTTTCCCCATCCTTAGTCCTTCTCATCCTTTCCACTCCATTTCTTCTTCTAAGCTTGAGATAAATACATAAAATAAAATCAGTCTCACCTTGTCTTACTACTTCCCGTCAACGAGAAACTATCTCCTACTTACTCTGCTACCTATAGAGCCATTAGGCTCGCACACTCATCACATCGTCTCATCTTCTCATCTTCACTTCTTTTCTTTACCTCTCTGATAAAACAGTTACATCTACTTTATCAAATGTTCTTTCCATAACACTGGACGATCCTCTTATTTCGATAATTTATTGAACATCATCCATTCCCATTCCTTTAGATCTTTATCCCATATTTCTAGACTTCATCTAGAATCTCCTCAATACGAGGTGCATCTCCATTTTTCATTATTCCTAACACCTTAATGTTGTCTCCTCTTGTTATGTACTTCTAGTCTCTTTCAACACCATCTTTTCCTCCTTCTCTACCTCTTTTTAAACCTTTTATGTTTTTTATTACTATATTACTATATTTTCCTCTTCCCATTTTCTTAACTCCTTTCTTAGTTTTATAATCTTTTGACATTCCTTATCTCATCCAATTCTACCCTCTCCTTACTCTCACTTTCTGAAATTTGTTGTTCTTTTTTTCGATGAAAGATTCTTGTTTTAAAATTTATCTTTTTAGCCAAAAATTCTATTTTTTTGACTCAAAATTAAATCTATTCCATTTTTTATTGTTCATTTATCTTTTTAAGAAAAAATTAAAATATTAACGTCGATCTCCATGATTTTAGTTGAATATGAATTTCTTTGATTAAAAATTTAAATAACTTGATGCAATTTTTTTGTATTCAAAACTTATTTTTATAATCAATTTATCTTTAGTAAAAAATTTTTTCAAATTATAAATGTAACTATTCATTTGTCGAAATATTTATGTATGTATGTATGTATGTAAATATTTATATATAATAATGTTTTTTAAAATTAATTATTCAGCTTAAAGGCTTAACTTTCTTTTTAACTATTTTTCTCACAAATATGTGACTTATAGTCCAAAAATGTATTTTTCAAATATAAATATATTATTTACCTTAAACTTTATTTTATAACAAAAAATTTAACAATTTCATTGAAAAACTATATTTTTATAATTAAAAAGTCAACTACACGTCTTTGAGAGTTTATCTTTTTTGTTTAGGAGTGAATAATAATTTTTAAAACTAATCCTTTTTGTTTGGAAATTCGTTTTTTGTTTGCTAAAAAATAATTTGTTTTAAATGAAAATTTATTTATACCATTTTTGGATAAAAGTTTATAGTTATTACTATTTAAATACAAATTTAATCATTTTTAGAAAAACGAAACTTTTTTGTTATAATAAATTTTTATTGGTCTAAAATTGTAATATTTGATAACAGAAAAATTTCTTTATAAAAATATTTTGTGCCTTTTAAGGATTTAGCTCTGGTTAAAAATTTAATTAATTTATATTCAAAATTCTTCTTTTTATCGAAGAAACTTATTCTTCTTGTCTAAAACTTTTTCTCTTCAGTAAAAAATTTGACTATTTTGTTGAATTTGTTAAATAATTTTAACGTTTAAAATTAGTTTTTTTGATTTAAAATTTAACTATTTGGTTAAATGTTAATTAATTTTTTGACAAAAAGTAATTTAATTTAATTAAAATCTAACCATTCCAATTTTGGTTTGTAATTGGTATTTTTAATTAAAAGTTCATCTTTTATAATTAAAAATTGAACTATTTTCTTAAAAATTAGATTTTTTTTTTAAATGTAAATATTTGATAGAAAATTAACCTCTTCGATTGAAAAATAATATTTTAATGATTACATTTTAGATAGATAAAAATTTTATTATTTAGTTGTCAATTAAACTATTAGTTAAAAAATTTATGTATTTTGTTTAAAATTCATCTTTTTGGCAGAAGATTAATCTGCTTGATTAAAAATTCATTATTTTTTGTGAAAAATGCAACTGATTGTTTGAAAATTTATCTATTTTGGCTGTCAAATTTAAAAAAATTTTATTTTAATTTAAAAACTTTTTTGGTTTAGAATATCTTATAGTTTAAAATTAATCTTTTTGGTTGAAAATTAATTACTTGGTTGAAAGTTGAACCACTTCTTTCAATTTATTTTTTTTAGGATTCAAAATTTCAGTCGGAAATTAGAATTAGTAAAAAATTTAATTATTTGTTCAAACATTAAAGTATTTTTTTAAAGGTTTAATTAATTTTAGAAAATTGAACTAAAGAAAGTTAAACTAATTTTTTTAAATTAGGTTTTTTGATTGAAGATTCAAAACTTGAATTAAAAATTGAATTATTTATTCAAAAAATTTAAGTTTTTGTTAAAAGTTTAACTATTTTTAGAAAAAATTAAATTACTTGTTTAAAAATTAAAGTATTTATTTTTAGGCTCAGCTTTTTGGTATATAAGGAAATTTTTTGTTAAAAAATCATATATTTGGTTGAAAATTAATCTACTTTGTTAAAAAATTACTTTTTTAATATTTACCAGTTTGGTTGAAATTTGAAAAAATGTGTTGAAAATACTGTTTTTCTTGAAATATAATTTTGAAACTTCTCCCTCCTGCTAATTTTTCTTTATTATTTTTGTTATTTATTTTATTATTTTAATAAAAATAAAAAAACGAAATAAATATACAGAGGAGGGATGGGATTTGATTCGCTGCCTTATCATTTTTCTTTTCTGTGTTTTATTTTGGTCCAAAATAGGAAATATTTTTCTTTTCTTTTGTAAAAAAAATTTTATTTTATTTTTTTGAAATCGCAATAGGAAGCAATAGTTTATAATAAAAATATTTTGTTAAGAACTATTTTGCTTCTCAAAAATTTAACTGATCAAAAATTTATTTTAAAGTATTTTCGTTTTAAACTGAAAATTTAACTATTTGAATGAAAAGTTTATTATTTAGTAAAAAATATAAATAGTTTCTTTTATTAATTTATATATTTTGTTAAGGTTATTTTGTTGTCAGAAATTACACTTTTTTTGAAAATTAAACTATCTTTGACTTCTTGTTTTTTCACCCATAAATAGCTTGATAAATAACAAGAATTATTCCATCTAAAAAAAATTATTTTTTTGGTTTAATCTTCGTCTTAAGGAATATGCAGATTCCAATTCAGTTAGTGAGCGTTAGTAAAGTTTTTAATGAATTCATTGGCATCGCTAGGACTCTTATCTTTCCACTCGAGACTAATCAGAAGAAAAATTATTTCCGCGAAACGGAATCGCAGATCGAGAGGCTGTGCATAAATCTTTAAGAGTCGCTCTTCGTTTTCTATTCTCCGAAACCAATAAACGCTCTTATTGAGCTCTTTATGCATTCAAAGCGGGTATCGCTCACGGGTCTTAGCAAAGTCAATTGCACAGTCTGAACGCTTCCTCGATTATCCAAGAAAAGTCGCTGCGATTAAATCGGATTGCAACAATTAATTGCCCCCTCGCACTCTGCAGCGAGCACTTTAGGGATGAAAGCGACTCCCACTGTATTATTATTCACTATGCGCCGCGCCCCTCAACGCCACCCATTTGCATCTGTCCAAATTAATGGCAAAAAGAGAAACAGTGCTGGAAAAATTAAACGGAAATGCCTTAAGGTTGCAAAATACTTTAAAATTATACTGTCTAGGGAAGTTTTCACTATGGCGTTACCCATTATGCGGTAGGCCCCTCAACTCCAGATATTTAAATATTACCTAAATCGATCGGAGAAAAAGAGAAAGTATTAAAAAAATAAAATGGATTTGTCTAAGGATAACAAACTGCTTTTAAAATTATGGTTTTTAGAAAAGTTTTATTCTAGGGGTTTCCACTATACGCTGAGCCCCTCAACGCCACATATTTACATTGTTTCCAAATCAATTGGAAAAAGAGAAACAGTGCTCGAAAAATTAAACGGAAATGCCTTAAGGTTGCAAAATACTTTGAAATTATACTTTCTAGGAAAGTTTTCACTATGGCGTTACCCATTATGCGGTGGGCCCCTCAACGCCAGATATTTAAATATTACCTAAATCGATCGGAGAAAAAGAGAAAGTATTAAAAAAATAAAATGGATTTGTCTAAGG
>JAAAKG020198286.1:0-23841 GCA_010014905.2 Druon quercuslanigerum | reverse complement strand
TCCTTCACTCGGCCTCGTTTATACTTGAGAGCGTGGCTTTACATTAAGGTTAAAAATATATATATATACATAGTCATCTTAATTACTATCGGTGAACAAGTGTTTAAAAAAAAGGACATCTATATGCACATTATCGTTATATGGATTTTCTTATATTCTACCGCTTAAGCGCGTATAACATATTGAATCACTAATAATCAATTCAACCTACCAATAGCAATTTAATCCATAATTTAAAATCTAAACCACAAACTAATTCACAGAAAAATTGACATTTAAAACCACATTCAATAGGAAATTCATTGGAAGTTCAATCTGCAATCCAATCTGAACTCCAAACTTTAATCAAATTTTAAATGAATTCAATTCAACCCTAACAAAAATTAAATCTACAATCCACATTATAATTCCATTTTTTCCAAGCCAATCCAAAATATAATCAATAATAAAATGAAATGCACAATTCAATCTACGAGCTGTACTCGTGACTAGAACCCAGTCTATAATCCAAATTCCAATCGTATTTTAATCTCATAAAATTTGGATCAAACTTAATTCAATCCAAACA
The DNA here is from genome assembly GCA_010014905.2 of Druon quercuslanigerum. Lineage (NCBI taxonomy): Eukaryota > Metazoa > Arthropoda > Insecta > Hymenoptera > Cynipidae > Druon > Druon quercuslanigerum. The sequence continues at coordinate 23,273 of JAAAKG020198286.1, read as the reverse complement.
ACAATGAAAACTACAATCCAATTGTTATTGAATTCACTAAAATTAAAAAAATGCTATCTCTGATATAAAATATAATATAATTATTCTCTAATCTAACGTACAACAAAAACTGAAATTCAATCTATAATCTACAAATCTAATGACAACTAAAATTCAATATACAATCAAAACCATAATGTAATTTAGAATCGACAATCCAAGCGAATCCAATTTTATTAAAATCCAACTCTAATTGAATTCCATTAATCCAAATATAAATTTAATCTACAATCGACACATGCCAATTTCAATCAATCCATTTTCAATGAAATTTAATTTCACACAAATAACAATTCAATATACAATCCATAATCCAAATCAATTTTGATTACATTCTATTCAATAAAACAATAAATTTAATTTTAAATCCATAGTATAATCCAATTTTAATCAATCGAATTTTAATGGAACTTAGTTTAATCTTAACACTACAATCGATAATCCATGATAGAATCCAATTTTCATCCAATCTATCCAATGCAATCAGAAGTTGAATTTACAATACGCAGTATAATCAAATTTGAATCGATGTGATATTTTAATGCAATACAATTTTTATCTAATTCTGTTCAATCAAAACATAAATTTAATTTAGAATCCTCATTATAATCCAGTTTTAATCGATTTTTAATCCAAATAACATTTCAATTGACCATCCAAAATCCAATATTATTCCAATTCTGTCGAATTAAAACTTAAATTAAATTTACGATCCGCACTTTAATCTAATTTTATTGAATCCAATTTCAATCGAATTCATCGTAATTCGAACAACAATTCAATTTAAAATCCAAAATCCAAGTTAATTTTAATCCAACCCAATTTTAATTTAATAGTATCTATTTAAAAGATAAATTTAGTTTCAAATCCACAGTATAATCCAATTTCAATCAATCCAATGTCACTGAAATTCAATTCAATCTAATCAACAATTAAATTAAAAATCCACAATCTATTTTATTTTTAATCCAATGGTATAGAATCAGAACATAAACTGAATTTACAATAGACAGTATAATCCAATTTCAAATAACAAATAATTCAATTAAAAATCAAAAATCTAATTAAATTTTAATCTAAATCTATCTCAAATAAAACATAAATTTAATTTTTAATTAAAAGTATTATTCAATTTTAATTTATCCGATTTTAATAGAATTTAATTTAATCCAAACAATTAAATCTACAATATATAATTAAATTCAATTTTATTGCAATCTATCCAATCAAATTAGAAATTTAATTTATATTCCACAGAATAATCCAATTTGAATCGATCTAATTTAAAAAAAATTCAATGTTATAAAAATAAATATTCCAATCACAATCGACAATCCAATCCCACTTTAATCTAGTTCTGTCCAATCAAAACATAAATTTAATTTAGAAGCATCAGTATAATCCAATTTTAATCGTGTTGTAATTCAAATAAAAAATCAATTGATCATCCACAATCTAATTTTAATCTAACACTCTAAAATCAAAACGTTAATTAAATTTACGATCCGTAGTTTAATCCAATTTTAATTAATCTAATTTTAATCAAATTCATGGTAAGCCGACCAACAATAAAATTAATAGTGCCGACTCCAATTCAATTTTAATCCAACCCAATTTTAATCTAATGATATGCAATGAAAAAAAATTCCATAGTATAATTCAACTTCAATAAAAAGCAATGTAATCCAATCAAAAATTCAATTAAAAAATCAAAACCCAGTTTATTTTTAATCCATTCTTATTTTAATCCCATTTTATCCAATTGACACATAAATTTTATTAAAACCCGGAATGTAATTCTAATTTTAATCAATGTAATTTCAAAGAAATTGAATGTAACCCAAACAAAAATTCAATTAAAAATCAAAAATCCCATTTAATGTTACTCTAATTCTATCGGGTCAAAACATACATTTAATTTACTTACCACGTAGTGATTTAATTTCAATCGATCCAATTAAAATGAAATTCTTTATAATCCAAAGAACAATTCAATCGACAATCCAAAATCCAATTCAGTTTTAATTAAATTCAATTCTCTGAACCTTTTTACTAATATAAATAAAGAGCTTTAAGAGTGTCTTTTTTATATTTCATCCTCAGGTTTTTTTTCATTTCCAATATTTTCGTACTCAAATTACTAGGAGCATTCCTATTTTTATGTGCAGAAAAATCGACAATAGAACGTAGTGAGAGAGAACTAGAATCGACGAAAATGTATTTTACGGCACTCCCGGTACTGAATAGTTCATGATAAGAGATTGTGCAGCAGACTTACGAACTGCAAATAAGGCTTTTGAGTCCGAGAGTACGTGAAACGGTTTGGACATTCGACTTATCTCAAGTTCGATCTAGTTTCAAAACAGCACATTTCCCAACCAAACTATACGTTTCAAGATCATCAAATTTATTGATAACTTTATTTACAAATTCTCCTTGATAGTGAGAAACCAGAATTCCTTCATTCCATGAATCCAAATCTGGTTTCTAGTTCTTGAAATAATTGTTTAAAAAACAACTAAAAACCACGAAAAGAGGTAATGAGCAAAATTCTTGAAAATAAAACCAAGAAAAGAAGGACCAAATTTGTACAACCACCATTTAATGCTCCCATTGCAATTTGAAAAAAATACAAAAAATTTTCTTTAAAAAAAAAGTCTTCATCTTGATTCTCAGATATACAGCAACGAAACCGCGATTCGTTGCTGTTCCTGCATGCATACATTTTTTGCCTTGATAAAGGTGCTGTATGAGTACCGAAACGTTGTCAATTATTTTTTTTATGTTTTTATGGTGATTTGATAATAATAAAAATAAACAGATTAACGAAATAAAAAAGAAGAGGAAGAGGAAGAGGATTTGGTTGGGTGCCTACTCATTTTCAAAAAGTAGGAAAGAAATAGGATTAGGCAACCAACCTACCTTTTTGGTAGGTGCAACCACGCCTTCCTTTTCTTTTTTATTTCTTTCATCTTTTTTATTTTCATTATTATTAAATTACAATAAAAAATTTTTTTTTAAATAATCGCCAACTTTTGGGCCTTTATACAGCACCCTTATCAATACAAAAAAATTTGAACTGGTAGAAACAGCAACAAATCCACGATTCTCTCTCCCTGATACCTGAGAATCAAGAAAAAGAATTCTGCAAATTAACTTTATTATGGGGCGTTAAATAGGATTTTGATTTTAATCTCACTTAAATTTCTCAAATTTTGAAAAGAAAAGGTGTACAAAAAACTCATTTTTAAGAGAATATAATTTATTTTTTAGTCAATTGCATTAAACTCTAAAATATTTGTTAAAAATGTTTTTTGTAATCAACATTGTCAGTATTAATGCACGGGGGTAATTGAAAGCGAAAAAATTATAAAATTGTTAAGTTAATTGTTATAAACAAATTAACTTAAAAAATAGTCTACACCATCGATTCTCTGTTTGCAAAGTAATTTTTTGCGATAGAATTACTTTCTTTTATCGAAAAAATAATGTTCGATCATAAAAGTTTGTTATCCGCAATTTTTTATTAATTTTATAAACAAATTGTATGACCAAATGCCCAGTGTGAACATTCAATGGCGCAAATAAATAATTTTTTCTCTTAAATTTCCTCAAATTATTTCACCAGTGATGTTTAGTGATGAAAAATTTTCATCCGATCTTTTTTTATTATTTGTAGAAAAGTTTTAATAAAAAAAAAAAAAATTAAAAACACGGTCACATAAATCTCTTCAAATTTCAATGCTGAATTTTTTTTTTAATTCAAATAGGATTGCCAGCTACAAGTTATTTTTAATCTAGTTTTTCTATTTCATCCCACTGTGAGCCGCGTCGTGGCTGAACACGTGATACAGAGCATCGTTTGGGGTGGGGGAAAGTGTACATTGCGCATGCGCATTCCCCCTCCGCTACGCCACATACATCATCACTCTACTTTAGTGGTCCCAACCTTGGGAACTTTTTGAACTGCGCTTGCGTCGCGCCGACAACCCGATTGGTTATTATTAGCGCACCTATTTTAAATGAAGCAAATGTCAAAATTTAATATTTATGATAATTAATCATTGGAAAATGCATCCAAAGTAATTTCATAATCCTAAAATAGAATTTTGGAGTAATTGATAAAAAGTTTTTCTTTTTCAATTTAAAATTCATGTAATTGATTACATTTTTTTTTAATTTTTAAATGAAATTAATACTTTAAATAAGAATTATTCAGGAATGTGTATCTTTTCTCTGTTCTATTTAATAAAATCTGGAGCGTTTTAAATTTTCTTGATGAAGAGCACATATGAAATTCAGTTATGTTATTATTATTCCATTACTTACTGCTGTCACTTTTTTGTAATTGAGGTCTTCTTCAAGGTATTGAAAAATCTACAATATAACATTTATCAGTACAGTAATTCATTATTCTTCATTCTTTTTTGGCAATTTTAGTGATTTTGTTTTAAGTCACATTCTCGGAAATGAATAAAAATTTAATTTTACAACTCGACAGAGACGAGACTAATCCTTGGGACAGAAAAAATGATTTCTGTATCTGAAGTCAGAATTCATAATCTCTTTTTCATCAAAATCGAATTTTTTGTATCTGGAACTCCAAAATATCAGTTTAGGAATAGGAAAATTTTATTTCGGCATTTCTAAATTATTATTTATTATAAATATTGAATCTGAATATTTATATAATTCAAAATCGGCGCGCTAACAGTAACCAATCGGGTTCTCGGCGCGACGCAAGAGCAGTTCAAAAAGTTCCCAGGATTCGGATCATCAGTCTACTCGTGTTCATGTTTTGATCAACTTTCCTCAATTTCAGAAAGATTGTGTTTGCTTTTCTTTTCTGTTATTTGAGATAATATTGATACTATAAAATAGAAAAATTTTATATTATTATCAATATAATTTATTTATTTTAAAAATTAATGTTTCTTTTATAAATAAACAAATCTCAAAATTCTAGATCGCAACTCGGAGACCAATCTATTTATTATTCAGTAGAAACAGAAGATAAGAGTCAGACAGTTCTACAAGCCAAAACATGTTCTATTTACGTATTCCGAAATTCCCATTAAAAGTTTAATTATAATTAATTAGGATTTTGATAAAGATATACTAATTGTTGTTAATAATAATTATTATATTTCCCCTCTTCCTCAGTTCTTCCCTTTTTGCACCCAAATGAAAATTGAATTAAAATAGAACCAAATAAGAAAATCTATTTCTGGCTAAAAGTTAATTATTTTTGGTGGTAAAATTTACTTGTATATTTTTTCTTTGTAATTCATCTTTTTCTGTCAAAAATTTAATTATTTGTTTAAAAATTTAGGCGTGTATATGTATTGCAAACATTTTTTCGCTGAAAATTAAACACTCTGTTGAAAATTTGTCGTACTTTATTTGAAATGAGAATATTTTTTGGTTGAAATTCCCACTGAAAAATGATATTGTTAAGAATTCACGGTTTTGACTCAAAATTCAACTAGTTGATTGAAAAAGTAAATTTTTTTTGTTGTTAAAGATTCATAATTTTAGTTAAATATGCATCTGTTTCATTAAAAATTAAACTATTTTGTTAACAATATAAATTCCTCTTGTTGTTACAAAATTTTAATTTTTTTTCAAATTTTAATTAATATATGTACACAGAACTCTCGGTTTCAGTCCAGTGCCGGGGGTTGCCTGCGAATAACCTTGGTCACAAATCGAGGGAACCAAAACGTAAACAATCAGGGCCGTCTGAACCGTTTCCAATTGAAATGCATAATATTGCGCAATGTACATCAATGAGTACCCGCGTACTACGCCCTTCCTCTACTGCTTGCTCGTAGTTTTAGGAAGGCCGAGACCAGGGAATCAGAAACTAAGTGTGTGGTATCAGATAACAAAATAAACAAGATTATATAAATATATTTTGCTACATTTAAAAATTCCAACAGAAATGGTTCTGAGGGCCCTGACTCTTTTCGTTTGATTTACCTCGATTTAGGACCAAGGCTGTTTGCAGCCAATTCCCGACACTGGCCTGCAACCGAGGGTCTGGTGTATTAAAAGCTTCGATTTCACGATCAAAGATGTTTACAGTAGAAGGCTATGAAAAGCAGAGGATATAAGCTCTTTGTAAGATTTTAATATAGCAGAATTAGGATGGAGAAAAGCATTTGAGTCGGAAAAGGTTGAAGAGGATATCAGCAGAATTGAAATATCGGAGGACGACAAAAGATAGGAGGTTTGGCGATTCTCCAAAATCCACATTTGGCTTACGTCAAAGGCTTTAGGCTATATATAGGCCCAACCTCTCCACAAAGAAAAATTCTGGAAAATCCTCAACGGAATTCGGATCTGTATGAATGAGACTGAATGTGCTTTGCTGCCAGCGAACATTTATTTTTATTTATTATTTTCAAAAAATTAGCATATGTACGCGAACCTACCTTAATTAAATTCTTGATTTTTTCTATAAACTATTTGTAGAAAATCCCTGTCGCTACAAAAAAGTTCACGATTTTGCTGGACATGGTGACATTTTAGCTTAGAGTCAAATTCGTATCGATTTTAGGATTCAATTTTGGATTTTAATTGCCACCGAAAGTAATTAAATAGTTAACCATTTTTTTAAAATTATAAATTAATGAAAGCTGAAGTTAATAACGAAAAAATTTTTTAACCAGAATCCTTAATTTTCGACTCAAAAGATAATTTATCCACAAAACACTTCCATTTTTAATTCGAAAATATGAATTTTCAACAAAAAAATTAATTTCAAAACAAACAGTTAAATTTTTAAGGAAAGAGGTGAATTTTTATTTCAGAATGAATTAATTTAATTTTTAGTTTTTAAAATTAGTTTTAAACCAAGAAAAGGGGTTTTTACAAAATATTTATGGATTTTTAACTAAAATGTTGAAATTTTTTTTAATTGAAATTTAATTTCAAAACTGAGGCAAATTTAAAAATTAAAACAAATTAACTATTTAACTGCTGATTAGAAATTGATCTTCTGTAGTACAAATTTCATGTCTGTTGAAAATTCGAGTATTTTAGCCGAAAATAAATCTTTGTATTTTTTTTATGAATATTTCACTCTACCATGTTTCATTAAATATTTTATTTTTTAAACTAATGTTACTTTTTTGTGGAAAATTTACTTTTTTAAAGTAAAAGTTTAAATTTCATGCATTTTGTGCGGAAAACTTCTTTTTAACTTTTAGTTGAAAATTGTACTATTTGGTTACAAATTATTATTTTTTTATTTATATATTCTATTCTTGGTTAAAAATTGATCTCTTATTCAAATTTGATGTATTTTGTTAAAAATGTGTCTTTTTAGTAAAAGATTATTTTTTTAGTTGTAAATTTTGAAATTTGGCATAAAATTTCTTTTGCTTAAAGTTGATGTATTTTGTTGAAATTATTCTTCTGCTTTGAAATTCATCGTTTTCTTTGAAGATTCTATACTTTAGTAAACAAACTTTTTGTTCAAAATTTTTTTTTAATTTACTATTCCTTTTTTTGTGCAAATTTGATTTTTTGCCTAAAGTGCATGTGTTTTGTTGAAAATTCGTCTTTTTGGTTGAATATTCCAGAAAAATGATTTAAAATTCGTTTTTCACACTCCATTTTTAAAACGAGTATTTAAATATTTCACATTTGATTGGAATTTTGTTCAGTTGAAATTGAACTATTTTGTTAAAAAATGGATTTTTTTATTATTGATGTTTTTATTGAAAGGTTAAAATCCATTTTTGGTTAAAAATTTCTTTTTTATTTTAAAATCCATATATTTTGTTCAAAATTCGTATTTCTTGATTGAAAATCATCTTATTGCTTGATAATCTTCTTTTGGGCTGAAAATTCTACTATTTGGGTAAAAAAATATTGATTTTTACTGCAGAATTAATGTTTAAAATAAAAATTAAAAATATTACAATATTCTTGTAAATTTGTAGACGTTTTAAACACTCATTCTTATCACTTGAAAATACTATTATATTTTTTATTATTTATTTCAATGTTTCATTATAATATATTATAATATTTTTGCGCGAAAAGTTCAATTATTTTGTAGAATATTTTTGGAAATAAAATTTTGTGTTAAAAACTTTTTTTCAATGCAAGCTCATTTCTTTGATTAAAAAATTAACTTTTTTTGTTAAAAATTCGTTCTTTTAGTTTAAAATTCAACTATTTGGTTAAAAACTCATGCATAATAATAAAAATTCATCTTTTTTGTGTTAGAAAATTAATCTTCTAAAATAAATAAATAAATAAATAATATTTTTGAATTCAACTATTTCATTGGGAACATTTGCCTTTTCTGGATCAACGCAGCTGTTTTTTATTTTATTTTATTTTATAATTATTTTTTTTTATTTTTTTTATTTTTAAATCACTTTTTGCTGGAAATATCATTCATTAAATTTTCTTTGAGAATTATTTTTTTTTCTCAAGATTCATCGAAGAAAAAATTTAAATTTACAGTTTTCTATTTAAAATTGCTTCTTTTTTCTTTCCAACTCTATGTACTTTGTTTAAAATTCTAATTTTTTAGTAGAAAATTATTCTTTTTTCTTCTTAAAATTAATTTTTTTAAATTAAAGTTTAAATATTTGTATATTAGTGAATTTATTAACTGAAAATGTAACTATTCCAGGTTTTGTTAGAAGTTAATCTTTTTTATCTTTTATCTTTTTTATGAAAAGTTTTTTTTCCTAAAAATTAATTTTTCTAACTTAAAAATTAATTTTTGCATTTTTTCAAAAAAATTGAGTTTTTTGGTTGAAAATTCTACTATTGGGGTTAAAATTCATTTTTTACCTTCAAATTTAAATTTTGAAACTTAGAGTTGAACTATTTCTTATTTTTGATTGCAAACATATAATTTTTATTTGAAAATTGTACTATTTTATTGAAAACCCTTTTTTTTAATTTTTATTTCTTTAACTGAAAATTTTACTATTCCATGTTTGGTTATAAGTTAAGCTTTTTTAGCTTAACTCAAAATTTAATTTTTGCATTTTTTTCTTTAAAATTGATTTTTTTGTTGAAAAATCTGCTATTTGGGTTAAAATTCGTTATTTACATTCAAATTAAATTTTTTTAACTTAGAATTGAACTTTTTCTTATTTTTGGTTGCAAAAATATAATTTTCATTTGAATATTGTACTATTTTATTTAAAACACTTTTTTTTAATTTTTATTTCTTCAACTAAAAGTTTAACTATTTTATGTTTGATTATAACTTTAATCTTTTTTAGTTGAAGATAAAGCAATTTTGATAAAAGTTCTCTTTTTGTTGTTGAAAAATTCATTTCTTTTTTCTAAAACTTCGTTGTTTTTTATAATGAAAGTTTAACTATTTTTTCACGCTTGTTTGGAAATATAAAATTTTTATATAAGAACTGAAATATTTTACCCAAAATCCTTCTTTTTTTTCAACTTAAATTTTTTTATCAAAGCCATAGTGAACAAATCTTTGTTTTTTAAAAATTATTTTTTGTAATTTTTAAATTAAGTATTTCATTGATGATTAAACAGAAAAATTTTTTACTTAACATTACTTTTTTTCTCATAAAATTCAATTTTGAAAAACTAAAGGTTTAACCATTTTTTAGGGTTGGGTGCAAGTACACAATTTTTACTTGACAACTGAACTATTTTGTTACAATTTTGTGGTTTTTTAAAATTAAATTTCTTTAACTGAAAATTTAACTACTTCATGTTTGTTTAAAGTTACATTTTTTTAATTAAACATTAAGCAATTTTTATACAAATTTTTTTTTTAAAAATGAATTTTTGTAACTCAAAATTTAACTATTCCATTTCTGGTTAAAAACTGATATTTTAAATTGAAAATTCTACCACTTGTTAAAAAATCTTTTTTTTCCTTTCTTAAAATTCAATTTATTTATTGGAGAGATTAACTTTTTTATATTTTTTTTGAAAATATATAATTTTTAGTTAAAATCTGGACTATTTTGTTGAAAATCCTTTTCTTATTTTATAAAAATAAATTTTTGTATTGAAAATTTAAACAAATCCATTTTTTGAGCAAAAGTAGTCAAAAAATGGTCAAATGTTTTTATGAAAACATTTGAATGTTCCATTTTTTTGGTATAAAATTTGTCTTTTTTCTTTGAAATATAATCTACTTTAGTTGAGGATTCTACTGTTTTATTAAAATATCCTTTATTAGTTCAAAAATAAGTTTTTCAAATAGAATTTTAACCGTTCAATTTTTGTTTAAAAATTCATATATTTGTTTGTAGTAAATTAATCTTTTTCGGTTTAAAATTCAAAAGATTGTTTAAAACTTTTTTTCTTTCCTAACAGAAAAAAATTTCTTGATTGAACGAAACTGAAAAGTTTAATATTAAATATTTTTTTTAAATTATTAAAAATCGATTATATCTTATTTAAGAAATTCATCTTCTTTCATTTAAAATTCAACTGCTTGGTTAAATTTAATATACTGTGTTTAAAATAATTTTTTCTTGTTGAATATTCATCTCATTTGTTTAAAACTGAACAATTTTTTTTTATTATTCTTTTTTTTGTAAAATTTATCTTCCTAAGTAAAAATAGTTAAGAATTTAAAATTAATATAAAAAATAACCGAAATACAAAGGCACAAGATTCAGTTAAATTTTAGTTCAGTATAAACTTTTAAGCGAAGAGTAAACAAATTCAAGTTTCCTGAATGTTCCTTGACAGCAGTATCGAATTTCGATTAAGAAAATTAATTTCAAAATATTTTCTCGCAGAATATCGGTTAGTCATTAATTTTCTCCACATTTCTTTGACGGTAAAGTAAACAGATTTCAAGCCTGAATTCACTCAAGTCAAACTTTCAAGAAACTAAATTGAATTTTATCGTTTAAAAACAAATTTTATCATTTTGTAGAAGAACCCTACTTGGGAACTTTTGAAGTTAGTGGAAATTTTAAGTCCATAAAAGAAATTCTCGAACATAAGCAAAAAATTATCTCATGGAAAAAGAATATTAAAAATATAACTTAAAAAATTAAATTGTTGCTTTTTAATATATTTTATTATAATTATTATAAAAATAACAAATAAAAATTTACGGAATATATTTTACCCTTCTTTCATTAGCAATAATGATCTATAAATTTTAATAATACTCCTGAATCTTTATATCATCTAATAAATGAAATTTTTTTATCTTATGATAAAATTGTTAATCCAATTACCATGAAATTTTTTTAAATCTCACATTAAATATATAAATATCAGACAAGAGATTTCAGAACAGTATTCCCAAATTAAAATGAAATCTTTATATCAATTTCGCCAAAAAATAAAAGGAATTAAACAAACAGTTCTTTTTATATAAAATGGAAATTGAGAAGTAATTACGGTTTTTTTTTGTTTTTAGATTGATTTTATTTCTTTTTTTTCGGTGAAATGTAGTAAACCTTTTTCATGCTACACATGCCCTCGATAACTATATTTCAATGTGAATTTTAAACGAATCCTTCCAACGAAAACCCAATTACAGAATCGGATTGACGTAATCGTTATCGTTTAAAATGGATTTAAAAGTTTTCTGTCGAAACCGTCAAATCGGATCTGATGCTCGATCTGTGGGATTTTTCTATTCTTTGGATATTCGATGCTCAATTTTCACCGTTTTTATTCGATAAACTGATCAGCATTTTTTTGCAGAAAAATAATCTACTTTTGAACTTGAATTCTAATTTTCCGCTGTTGGCACTACACTTTTAAAAAAATAAAAATCTGTTTCGATTAACGTCATTCCGATTTCCGTTTTTTGGTTGTTGAATAATTCTTTAAAATTTATCCAATCCATTTTTGGGAAAAAAAAAAATTTTAAAGTTTTTATGTTCCTTTAAAATTTTATTAACTGCTTTGTTAAAAACTTATTTTTGTTATTGTTGAAGAACCGAGAAATTTTTGAGACAACTTTTTATTCTAAGATTTAAAAATGCTCTGTACGGTTATTCGGAGTACTCAAAAAACAAACAATTTCTTTTGATTACTTTTTTTTTAAAAAGTCAAGAAATAAAAAATTAGTTTTCGAAATTCCTACAATATTGTCGGAACAACCTTTTGAATTTTCAAACAAAAATCAAAAATTCAAATTTTTATCGCACAAAAAAATAATAAAAAGTCAAAAATTCCATTTTGCGCTCAAACTATAAAAGATACAAAAAAAAAATGAATTCACCAACATTATGCGCACAAGCAAGATCTGTGAATTTGTTATGGACCATTTTTTCCGTAAAAAAAAAATATTAAAATTTAAAAAAGAAATTTTTGTACAAATGACACGAACTATGTTAAAAAAAAAAAGAAAAAATTTACTCATACAAAAAGAGTCATAAAATAGTTCAAAAAAAAAAAAAAAAAAGAACCTTCTATTTTTCGGAAAAATAAAAAAGGCTAAAGAGGCCAAAAAAGAACGAGAAATTTTTTAATAAATATTTGTAGGAAAGACGAGTAGATTTTCTTTTATTTATAAAAAATAAGTTTAAAATTAACGAAAATTTTTTTTGAAAATGTGTGTTCTTTAGAGCAGAAGGAGCTTTAACAAATGAGAATTCACAATCGCCAAGCCACAGTTTGGTTGTAAATTTATTTATTTGTTTCAGAATGCATTTTGTTATAGTTAGCTCCTAACTGAAAATTACAATATTCAATTTTTGCTTGAAATATTCAATTTTTGGTTGAAAATTTATATTTTATCCTTGAAAATTAAACTATTTAGTTGACAATTAAAATATTTTTAGAAGATGCAAGTATTGCATAAAAATTAATTTCTTTTTGTTTAAGGTTTTCACTATTTGATCAAAAATTGTTTTTTTTTTGTTGAAAAATCGTGTGTTGTTTTTTTAATCAACCTTTTTGAAAGGAAATTAAACTTCTTGTTTAAAAATGTTCTTTTCTAGGTTAAAATTTTTCTTAAATTGGGATCGAAATTCATGTATTTGGATTGAAATGAACCTTTTTGTTCAAAATTAATTATTCTTGTATAAAATTTATATTTCTTAATTAAAAGTTATTCTCTTTTGATTAGCTTTACTAATATATAATTAATCTTTTTGCTGGAAAGTTTCTTTTTTGGTTGATGATTTATCTGGTTCATTGAAAATTTAACTGTTTTGTTAAAAAAAGTTTTTTTTTATTAAAAATTCATCGTTTTACGTTGAAATTTAAAGTATCTGTATAACAACCTAATTATTTGTTTAATAATTTTACTGTTTTATTCAAAATTAACCTTATGTTTAAAATTGAAACTTTCAAGTTAAAAATTCAACTGCTTGTCAGAAAATTCATTTTTTCTGCCGAAAATTTAAACATTTTTATTAAGAATGAAGCTGTTCGGGAAAAACTAAATTTTTTGGTTAAAAATTAAACTGTTTTTTATTTCAAATTAAAAACCTATTTGGATGAAATATCAGTTATTAATTTTGTAGGGAACATTTTATGTTTTTTAGTTGAAAATATGTACTTTTTGTTGTTTTGAAATTTAACTGTTTTTGACCGAAAGTTAAGATTTTTTTTTAAATTTTCAGCTATTAAATTTTTCTTCGATAATTAGTTTTTAAAGATAAGAATTACTCATTGATTGAAATCTTAACAATTTCATCTTTGCTTGAAAGATCTGCTTTGTCGAAAATTCTTGTATTTTACTGAAAATTGTTGTTTTTTTTGTAAATAATTAACCTCCTTGTTTGAAAATTTGTCTTTTTTATGACAATACAATAATTATTGTATAAAAGTCAACTGATTAGTTAAAAAAGTTAAAAATTAACATTTTTGTTGAACATTCAATTACTTTGTGGAATATTGGTCTATTCTGTATAAAAATAATAGAGTTAATAATATTCTCATTGTCATGACTAAACTTGATAAAATTATAACAATTTAAGCAAAAAATTGAGCTTCCTATTTTAATTGCTGATTTTTATATTTCCGTTCAAAAAATAAAATAATTTCTCTATAAACTCTACTTTTCATTACCTTTATGGGGAAACTTTTCAGGAGGGTAAAAGTTTATTATATGTTTTCCCTCAGGAGAAACCAGAAATAAATTACGGCCATGGATCTTAGCCCCACAAGTCTTCCTAAATTTCTCCAAATATATGTTATCCTAAAGTACTTTTATTCCGATCTAATTTATATTATTCATCAATCATCTATTAAAATAAATTAATCTTCAGTTAAAAAAATAATTTTAAATGAAAGAAAAATCAATATTAGTAAAGAGTTTAATTTTTATTTTAAAAAATATTTTATATTAACCGAAAGAGATGAATTTTTTTAAGCAAAAAGTAGAATTTTCAGGCGAGAATGATGATACAGTTTTTTTTTACAAATCAGTTGAATTTTAAGCCCAACAACATTAATTTTTCTAAAAAAGTTAGTTTTTAACCAAAGAGTAAAAGATTCAAATAAAACAGATGAATTTAAAAACATGGGAGAAATAACTTTTGGATTAAAAAAATTAATTAAAAAATTTTACTTTAATTATGAATTCTCAACCAAAATAATAAATTTTTACAAAGTAGTTGAATTCTTACCTGAAAATGAAATATTGAAATTTTCTTTTTGAAAAATACATTTTAAACAAAGAAAAAACAAATTTAAGACAAAATGTTTAAATTTTTAAACAAAAACTTTAATTTTCCAACTAAAAAAAAAATTCTTGAACAATACTAGAATTGTTTCATTTTCGGTTAGCAAAATTCGTCAAAAGAAAAGATTGTTTACAAATTACATGAATTTTCAACCAAATATTTAAATTTACTACCCAAAAAGAAGGAATTTTTTATAGTTTAATTTTTGAACAAAACGCATTACTAAAAGGCAAATTTGTAAGAAAAATGTTTTTTTTTTGCAAACCAAAACTGAATAATTTTTAATTAAACATTTAAATTTTTAAACAAGCCAATAAAAGTAAATGAAAAAAATCTTTATAAAAATGTATGAGTCTTTAAATTAAAAAATAAAGATTTTCTATAAAATAGTTAAGCTTTACCTACGAAAGTATATATTTTTGTCAGAAAAGTAAGGTTTTAACAAGAAAAAAAAAACTAACTTGATAAACAATAGTAAAGTTTTAACGACAGAAAAAAATAAATTTTTTAATTAAATGATGCATCTTCAACCAAAACATTGATTTTTTAAATAAAATATTTCAATTTTCAACAAAATGGGTAATGAATGAAGAAAGATTTTTATTCGCCAAACAGTTACATTTTTAAACAAAGAATATTTTATATTTAATAAAGAAAGAATATCCTTTAAAATGCTGAATGACCACGCGAAAATGAATCCTTTTTAACCAAAAAGATGAATTTTTAATTTTAAAACCTGAACTTTCAATAAAAAAACCTAAATTTTAATTCAAACAATAAGTTTTCAACTTATTTTATGAATGTTAGAACAATAAATTTTTGTTTTTAATTAAAAACAATTGAATATAAACAACAGACGAAGTTGCCACAAAAAATTTAATTTTTAACTAAGACGGATTTTTCATTCAATAAGAAAGATTATCTTGCAAAAATTTTAATAATTGAGCATAACATAAATTTTCTTTAATAAGATTATATTTTCACCCTTAGGATAGGAATTTTAAATAAAATTTGTTTTTTTTAAGTGAACAGTTGACTTTTTTTTAACAAAGGGCGAATTTTCAACCAAAAAGGACGAGTATTTGGAAATTTGGTAATTATTCAACAGATTAATTATATTTTGACCCAAATAATTACAATTTAAATCAATAAATATGAATAAATGACATTAAAATTTCTCGTTTTTCTTGGAATAATTTTTAAAATATTTTTTTTTTACAATATAATTGTGATAAAGATAGTTTAGAAATAAATAAAATTTTGTATACAAATTATATTAAATATTTAATCACATCACCTTAAAATAAATAATTTTTGTTGCTGAATAGAGAAAAACTAAAATTTAATCCTAATTTTTATTGTTGATCTTTGGTTCATTGACCAGGAAATATTTTATTATTAATTTTAGATGTAATTTTTTTTTTAATATTGATCAATCTTAAGATTGTGAAAAAAATGTGAAAAATGTGAAAAAAACAATCTTAAGATTGATCAATATTTTAATAATATTGATATAGACCAGTGGACAAAAAAATTAACATCTAAAATTTAATCCTAATGTTATTTTTATTTTTTTTTTAAATTAATCAGCTAATAAGTAATTAACCAGTTTATAACATAAAAAGCATTAATGAATTATTTTCAATGGATCACCCAAGTAATTTTTATTCTATATTTTTCAGAAAATTTAAGTTATTTATAACATTTTAAACAATTTCAGGAAAAATAATAATGTATTTTGCACATAATTTCGAAATAAAAATTCAGATGCTCATTGGACATCGCAAAATTTTACAAAAATAATGTAACTGGAATAGAGGTATTTTAAACTTTCATGAACTTTTATTATACTAATTACAGACCATTTTAAATTACATAAACTTAAAGTAAATAATAAATTTACATGTGCTCCTTTCTTAACCTCAAAACTTATGGCGAGCACAAGTATGTCCCAAAAAATCACTCTTCTCAAAAAAAAAATAATATTTATAAAAAGTTAGTTGTGTATTTCATGAGTAAAATTTTTTTTCTCAATTAATGAGGTCAATAATGGTTACAAGCTTTAATTATTCACTTCCTTGCACTTTCATAACATACTGAAAATGAAAATGAATTACTATTCACAAACAATCGATATTGACCGAATCGATATATCAAACACGGAATACCTGGCGCGAAATACAAATTTGCAATTTCAATTTTTTATCTTTAATTGAATATAAATATATCACACTCTTATATTAAATATTATATTTTTAAAAGTTTAAAATAGCAGTTCAAATGAAATATGTTAGGTAAATTAGGGTTAATTATTAACATTTTGAAACAAAAAGCATTTCTTACTTATTTTGTTAAGAAGTACTGCTAAAATTTAGTTTGACGAGGAAAAAGTTGTCTAAAATAATTGAGAATTAAACAAATTTATTAAAAAATCATAAAATAAAATTGTTTATTTAGCATTATTATAATAAACTTGAAAAGTTAATAAATTTGTCTCACAAATTCGGTTAAAGAAAAAAATGTTTAAATCTGGATAAGGGCTATGAAAACTTATAAAACACGAAAGAAAAAGCTTATTTACTTTTAAAGTTTATTTATGACTAAAATCGTCAGCAAGCGTAAAAAAATCAATCCATTTTTTAAATAATTTTCTCTGACCCTCATCAATTTTAGAAAAACACTTTTTATCACCACAATAAATTTTAATAAAGGATTAATAAAATGAGAAAAGCTCTTTTTTTAAATAAAAATTATTTTTTCTCAATTGTTGTTGGACTGTTTTTGACTTTAGGGTCAAAAAGAATTGAATTCAATTTTTTAATCTTTCAAAAAAAAGTTACGGCATACAATGGTGGACCTCTGAATGGGATTTATATATTCAGTAATTTAAAAAAAAAAATCCTTTTCGAAATTACATCAAATCTAACGTATTTAGCCATTTTTTTCAAAGAAAATTATTTGGAATAACAAAAAATATATATTTAAAAAAGAATGAATTCGGGCTACTTAAAAATTGGTAACTTTTCGTAATATTATGTGAAAAACATTCAATAATAACCATAAAGGTGTCATCGAAACTAATTGCTTTTTGTCACCTCAAAATTTGGATTCCTAGGAAAAGTCTCATATGAAAATATGTAGTTTAAATTATTTTATTACATCTAAGTCAAGCGTCATAACTTACTATAAAAAGTTTTTATTCTTCTTATAGATAATTTAAAACTATTACCCCGAACAGATAAAACCGTTTAAGCAACAGTCTAGTCGAGACGTTCTGCACACGTGGCGCTAGTGACACAGTTCCGCGCTTGTGCAGTTTAAGAAAATGTAGCACCCACGTTTTAGAGCGACTGATCTCCGCAAGTTTGGGGTAACCAGTGCTCGAAATTCAATAAATTCTCGATCGCGGCGCTAGTGTGTTACGAGTATAGATGTTTCGCCATAAATAAAATTATTATAATTGTTTAAATCTGCGTCTATGTAAATAAAAACTTATCCATCTATGTAAATACCATTCGTATTACAGTGGTAAATAATGTAAAAAGTGAACATTCGCGGCAGAAATTTTTTGCCGTGCCACACCAGCGCCATACTGCATACTCGGGAAGTACTGCAAACATTTACATACGATAAAAATTTGTTCATTTTCGTTTCCATTACTTTGGTCTCCATATGTCATTTCTCCGTTGTTTTATCTAGCTTCTCTCCGTGCAGATATACAAACCACCTGATTTCGGTTAATTAAAATTTTAATGCACAAACAATATATATGCATTAAAATTATAATTAAACAAAAAGAAGGTATTACTCCTGGAATTTTACGTTACCCTTACTGAAAATTACGAAAAAAATTCTGATTTTTACGCAACATGTAACTGAAAGACGATGCCGTTAGCGCTACTGAAAATTACGAACCGACTGGTAATTTTACGAAACATGTAACTGCAAAAAACGTTTCTCTAAAAGTTTCGTAAAATTCCGAAAGAAATTTTGAACAGCGCACTCTTAATCGCTCTAATATTGGGCCCAATCTATTATTTCTAGAAGGAATCTTTCAAAGAGAGACGCTGTCAAGTTAAATGTATGCCTTTCAGGATTTAGATAATTATCTACTTTCTGATGCTGTGGTACCATATCGACCTGTCTCCCCTTAAAAAGAAATCCTTATAATAAGCTCAAAAGAAACAGAAATTGTAGTTCATTAATGTTTGAGAAGCCAATTCTTCATTTTCATTTAACCTCTATCCCTTCAGTTTCCAAGATGCTGTTTGCATACCGCACGTTTTTAATAGAAGCAGTAGTTATCAAAGCTTGGACCTGACTTTGAACTTATGATATATTAATGCCCTCATTTTACTCTTAAACGTAAGAGCTTTTTATACTAAACCGAAAATAAATGAGATTCCTTAATTCTTGATCAAAATGATACCCATTTTTGTGATAACATCTTGAATTTTCGACATCTCTCTCTCTCTCTCTCTCTCTCTCTCTCTCTCTCTCTCTCTCTCTTGTTTGAAGTTGGTGAGTGCCTTTTGCTGTTTCAATATCGTTATTCATTCTATAGTATGTAGGAATCAGCATAACAATTAAGTCTATTCTCACTTTCTGTCGGATCTTCTCGATCTAGAGCCAGACACTTGATTCCGAGTGAAACACTTTGTTATCGATCTTTAAGGTCTGCGAGGAAGGTTTCAGCAGACTTAAAGGCGCACGCTCGTAAGGCTAACCTATTTGCCTATGTAGATTTAGATTATATTAGCTCTTTGTGCTTAGCGCTATAAAATTTAGTCAATTTTTTTTTTAATTTCGACTGCGTCAGATTCACTCTATATAAAAAATCAAAGGCATTTCATTGACCTAATGGTTTCTTTTTTTTCAATCTCAGAGAAAAATCCGCATCATCTCACAAGATTGTAATTTTTAGTAGCATCTTAAAGTTAAAACCATCTGTAAAGAGTTATTTAACTTAGATTTAAATTTGAATGTCCTTCAATGTTGATTCGATATTCCTAGACTATTTTCGACCTATTGAAATGCTTCTTAGTAGGCATACCTTTTTGATAATAAATTAGTTGATTTTTTAGGGTTGCCGAAAATTGAAAAATTCAAAATTCCCGGGCTTTTTCATGACCAATTTTACAGTTTTCATACGCAATCTATTTTTTTGTTCCAAGTAAAAAAGCAACCTTGCAAATGGATATAAATAATTTAAATTTACTTTTTATTAAAAAAATTATGATAATTATAATTTTAGCATATAATGCGACTCATTGTGCATCTGTGTAATGCAAAAAAGTATTAAATATGAGATTTTGATTCAGTTTTCAAATCTCCCGCGCTTGAGATCCTGCGCTAATTGGTCAAAGACTCAGAAGACGTGCGCAAAGACGTATAACCTAATTATGAAAGAAGGTTATGTTCCCCAGGGTTCAACCTGCGTTTCAAATAATCAATTAGTTATGAATTTAAAAAAAGTATATCTTCGATTTAATATTTGATCCAAGAAAAATTTTAATTTTCAATAAAAAAGACCACTTTTTAATAGAACGCAAAAAATTAATTTTTAGTTAAATAGTTGAATTTTCATCCCAAAAGGTTAATTTAGTAACATAAACATTTTTCTTTAATAAAGCTTATAAATTTTCAACCAAACTGATGACTTTTCAACTAAGAAGCTTGCATTTTTTATTACAAAGAATCAATTTTCCACAAAAAAGGATAGAGTTGAATTTTCAGTCAAAGAATTAAATTCTTATATAAAGTAATGAATCCTCAATAATAAAAAATAATTTTGAACTCAATAAAAATGAATTTTCAAGTAAAAAATATAACTTTTAAAAAAAAATAAAATATTTAAATTTTGAATTAGAAAAATGAATTTAAAACAAATTTCAACAAACAAGTAAAATTTTCAACCAAAGAAATAAGGTTTCAACCAAGCAAATACAATTTCTATCAAAAAAGTAAAATTATCTACACAAAAAAAAACGGAATAGTTGAGTTTCCAGTTAAAGAAACATTTTAAAACTAAAATGATGAATCTCTAATCGAAAAAATTAATTTTGAACCAAATAATTTAATGCTTAATATAAGAGCTTTAGTTTTTTATATCAAGAAAGGAAAATTTTTAATAAAACATATATATTTTAAAATCAAAAATATATTTTTTAACTAAAAATTGAATATTACAATTTTCATTTGCAAAATTAAATTTCAAAGCAAAAAAGAGCAATTTTTTAACAAAATGGTTAAATTTTTAACGATATAGTTAAATTTGCAACCAAACAAATGAAATTCCAATCATTAACATTTAATTTCTTTCGAAAGAGATAAATTTTCGACGAGAAATGTAATATTTAAATTTATAGTTAAAAAGATAATTCATTAACAACAAAAAAAGTAAATTTGTATATATATATATATTTTTTTGATTTTAAAATATATATGTTTTATTAAAAATTTTCCTTTCTTGGTATAAAAAACTAAAGCTCTTATATTAAGCATTAAATTATTTAGTTCAAACCTTATTTCTTTGGTTGAAAATTTTACTTGTTTGTTGAAATTTGTTTTAAATTCATTTTTCTAATTATTGAGTTCAAAATTATTTTTTGTTATTGAAGATTCATTACTTTATATAAGAATTTAATTCTTTGACTGAAAATTCAACTGTATCCTTTTTTGTGGAAAATTGATTCTTTTAAATAAAAAATGCAAGCTTCTTAGTTGAAAAATCATCAGATTTTATGTTACTATTATAACCTTTTGGGATGAAAATTTAACTATTTAACTAAATTTTAATTCTTTGGTTTAAAATTCATTTCTTAGGTTCAAAATTCAACTATTGACGTTATGAGACAATTCATGCATTTTGTTAAAAATTGGCCTTTTTTGATGGAAAATTAAAATTTTTCTTGGATAAAATATTTAATCGAAGATATACTTTTTTTAAATTCATAACTAATTGTTTATTTGAAACGCAGGTTGAACCCTGGGGAACATAACCTTCTTTCATAATTAGGTTATACGTCTTTGCGCACGTCTTCTGAGTCTTTGACCAATTCGCGCAGGATCTCAAGCGCGGGAGATTTGAAAACTGAATCAAAATCTCGTATTTAATACTTTTTTGCATTACACAGATGCACAATGGGTCGCATTGTATGCTAAAATTATAATCATCATGTTCCCTATGACTACGAAGTAAACTTCCTTACTGTATATATATACCATAGTAAAAAAGATGAAATTTCAAAAAAAAAAAAAAAAAAGAATAACGTTGAATCTTACTCCCGATCCAAAAAAACACAAGTAATTTATGTATAGCGAAATCTGTAACTACCATCAATAACATTGTTATTATTCTTCAGCTCTCTTGGTTTATTTTCTTAAGCCATTGTTATACATAAAAACCCTCAATAAACATAATTGATTTTGTTGAATAATTTTTTGTAGTTGTTAGTACTTAGCCTTAAAATATTAATTCTTAGAACAGCGTATAAAAAAGTATTAATGTCCAAAATTATTCATATTAGTTGAGACTTTATGTTAATAACAATAGTTATAGACAATAAGGAGCAATGATTGAAAACAATAAACAAGATATTAAAGAGATATTGCATTTTTTTATGATAGTAATAATGTTATTAAAAAAGGCATATAACTTGAAAAATGTGGCTTCTAAGGGAGCATAAATTTAGATCAAATATATTATTAAAAAGATTGTAAATAAATAATTGCTTATCGGGGGAGAATATCTCAAGAAAGCAAAAGATTGCACATTTTGCTTAACATTCACAAGAAATTTTTTTTTAATTGAATTCCGCTAATTGAGAGTCTTTATTTAAAATTTTATTTGTAATTTGATATTGTAATAAGAAATTTTTTTTCTAGTAGTCCAGTGGCCACTAACACTTTTATATTCACTAAGAGGTCCACGAGACACCTTTTTTTTAAAGTTCAAAAAATTTTCCCGAATCACGAATGTTTTAGTTTTTCTCCAAAATCGTATTTATAGCTTGATTGTCAGCAAAGTAAGTAAAGATTAAAAAATAGTCAATTCCGTTAATTAAGAGGTTTTATTTGTAATTTGTAATTAGAACAAGAAATCGCAATCTTAGTAGTCTATTCTTCACTAACACTTTTGTACATACTAAGAGCCCCCCCGAGATACCTTTTGTTTAAAAGGTCAACAAATTTCCCTAATTACGAATTTCTTGGTTATTATCGAAAATTGTTGTCAGTTTTTGTTAAACTAAAAGTTAAGCAAAACATATCATGGTGACTTACTCGGTTACTTAAATATATTGAATCAGTTATTCCACATTTGAAAGTGCCCGCTAAACTCCTATTTTTCTTTCAAAAAACGCACAGCGCAAGCGCGGTATGTCCGCGGCTTGGCACCTCGATAGTCACCACGAAGTAATAGTAAGGAGTAGAAGTTCCGTAAGTGGGGGTAGGGCAAAAACCCTTCCAAGAATTAGGACGAAGCGTAAGAACGTTTCTAAATTGTTGTCATGCGTGTTGATGTTTTCGCGTCACGTGATATTCCCCCTCTATGCTATATATTAAAACGCGCGGATCAAAATTCAAACGTCTGCTAGACTATATCGA
>JAAAKG020198285.1:32610-49586 GCA_010014905.2 Druon quercuslanigerum | reverse complement strand
CAATCAACGAAGTAAAGTTAGCTGGTGGTTGAAGTAAAAATACCTAATAGGTGACCCTGGAAATAGGCGATCTCGGAAATACGAGAAATTTTACTGTATTCACAATGGAGTTTACATTTTACATGGGATTAATTTCTTGTAATGTTATGTGCCGAACGCCAATCTACGTGGTCCCGTCCTGTACCACGTATAATACCTAGAGCATTTTACGTACCCAGCCTTGGGTATGAATATAAAGGCTTTTTCACACGATTGCAGTTCCGCAACTTGCGGACTTGCTCAAGTCATGAGTTGTGAAAATAGAGATTTTTCCGCCTGTTGAAAAATCTCTGAATGGCGGCAATTTGAATGCTCGAGCGTTTTTAAATAGGATATTTAAGGCAAATGTATTAAGCTAAAAATAATTATGGAAGAATAATGGCGATGCATTATATACATTTAAAAAATGTTTGGATGTAAAGAAACAAGCATATGCAAATCAGGTGATTGCTCTCAAAGTGCTTTGTGCCATGTAATTATGTCACTCTAGATTCTTCACCAAATCGGGAAATCTTCATGGACCCAGAAAAATACACAATGAGATAAATGCATGGCATCGTCCGGTGGTAAAAAGAGAGGAAGATACATTTTCCGATTGCATGCAATCAAGAGTGCCTTCAAGAGTGAAAGAGATAGTCAAATTTTTTATCTATATAATAAATTAGGTCCCCAGCTTCATTATTTTTGTTAGTTTTCTGATCGTTGACGACGTAAAATATCAAGTAATAAAACAAAATTCAGTAGAATTATTGAACGAGCTTATTCCGAACCTACTTAATCAATGTGACTGTAATAAAAATATGTTCACATGCATTTATGACATCAAGTATTATTTTGAACTTTTCTTAGGCCTTAAAATTCTCTTTTTTGAAAATTAATGATTAATTTTAAATGTTATATGAATGTTTAAATCAGTAAGTTTTTTAAAAAACATTTTTAAGGTATAGGAAAAAATATTATACTGTTTACTAATTACTGTGTCATGTAATACATTTATTTTAGTTATATTTAATAAGTACTTTTGAAAAATGAGTAACTTTAAATTCAAAATCCTACCAGAAATCTTAGGATCAATACATTTGCCGTCTGCTCTTCGTAAATTTAAATGATTGTTTCTTTATTGGGTATTTTCACTTCAATTACCAACTAACTTCACTTCATTGATTGCTGAGACAATTGGACCAAATGTGTGGATTCGGTCCATTTTTGCCTTATTTTGATAATATCTTCGTAAAACCTAATTTTTTCTATTTTAGTGTATTTGAAGAATAGTTTTTATTTGTTAAAAACTATTTAAGGACATAATAAAATGACAGTAATTATTCTTCAGTGCGAAGATATTACAGAAATAAAGTTTTGTTCCATGCATTTGGTCCATTGATTTCCACCTCAGTTTTAAAGAAGTGAAGTTAGCTGATGGTTGAAGTGAAAATACTTAATCACTATATGTTGTTAGTATTTTACGTACAGTAAGCTACATATTAATGAAGTCGGGGACCTTATTTATTTATAATATGCATAGAGTATTTGGCTCGAAAATGTTTTATTCTGCTATAATTTAAGGAATTATTGCTTTTTATTGCGATTACCGGTAATTACCGACTACTTCCAATCACCCTGCCTGCGGCCTGCCACAACCGGCAATCGTTGGTATGAAAAGGCCTTTAGACCTGCAAATGTGAAGTGGACTTTACAACTTCGAGAGGGGAAGTGCCTTTGTTCCATGTTGCCAGCAATGCATTTTACGCACCAGTGATCATAAACAAATTTCAATTGCGGGGAAAGAAATAAAATTAACTTTTCAAAATATACGTCTTAAAACTTTTGTGAAACAATAAAACAGTGCAAATTATGTTGTGGCGCTACGGCGTAGACATTTGTCCGATTCCGGTTTCGCGCCGCCCAGTGGTGGGGGAAATTTAATGTTTCCTGAAAGAAAAGTAGTGATTGCGAAATAGCCAATTGACGAATTCGGGACGTAGCACCGGTTTTCTCATAAGCTCGCGTTGTGATAGGTCTATAATGAGAAAGAAAAGGGGCGGGGTATGCGCAGAATTAGTGCGCATCGAGTCTCTCGTCAGTCGTGTACCAAACGATTCCTATTCGCAGTAGGATTGATTTTGCCTTGATATTTTTGTCTTTTCTACTTAGAAATTGACTAATTTTAGTATTTTACGTTATTCATCAGACTGAAAATGCAAAATAAGTAGCATAGGTCGATAAATATGCGATTTTATTGATAAATATTTCGGACTATTAAACTTGGTCTCGTGGCGTACATTGATCAGCCTGGATCGATGAGTTAGTGTAACATTTTCACAGTAATACATTATTTTTCCACGTTCCTACTTGATCCGCGAAAAACTCCCAAATATTCGTTTTAATTAAGTATATCAATAAAAAGACATTTCGTTCATAGACTTTAGTGAAAGGGTTAATATACTTGTATCTGTTTCGTCGCAAAGCTAAGAAAATGGCGTCCAACCAAGAAACTGATTACGTGTCGTCCGATGACACTTCATGACCAGTGCACTTAAAATAACCTATTCTCCAAATCCCGTAATGTTTCCGTGTTTTATGTCTCCTGCAATACATTAAAACATCAAGGATAATCAGTTAGAATCAAAAATGGTGAGTTGTCTATTTCAATTTTTGTCAATTTTTATCGTTTATGAATTCCCATGGAAGCCGTCAGAGGGCGCGTCGATTCGAATCATGTCGTAAAATGCATAGGGCGGGGAATAGGATCAATAACCTGCTGTAACCCATTTATGAAAAAAATGCATTTTCAGTTTTATTATTTTTATAACTGCGGTGGGTTTATTTTAAAAATAAGTCTTTAGCGAAAAGAATTTTGTTTGGAATATTTTAAGCGCATAGTCTAACTTCTGCGACGTCTTCTGCACATGTTGACTGTTACGACTGTTACGATTTTAATAAAGAGCAGTTTACGTTACTGTACCTACTCCTTTTTGTAGATTATCCTTAAAAGAGGAAATTAGATTGGGTATTAAAAAGATCATACATTTTTATGCTTTCCATTCCCAAAGAATTCTAGTTTTGAGGAATTTAATTTAAATAGGAACTTTTCTATCCTTTATAAGTATTGAGAGCTTTATCTTGGAATTCCAACTGAGCTCATTCCTTTTTTGCGCGTTATTGTATCAAGCATGGAGACTTGAATGTGTGAAAGAAGAAGGAACAACAATCGCGTACACGGATGTTTACGATGAATTTGTTCAAAAAACATTCGTTTCATAAGTTTTTTTTAATGTTACAATACAACAAATTGTGAGCTGAACTAAAAAACTCGTTCAAAGTTGGCATTTTGGTAAAACTGACAAGTTTAAAATAAAAAAAAAATAGTTTTTAGACCTAAAAGTTTCATTTGATTTCGGATTTTCGAGAATTCCTTTCAGGCGTGCAGAAATATACATCAGGAGAAAGTCTAAGAAAGGAGCATTGTTTGGAAGAATTTAAAGCGT
Organism: Druon quercuslanigerum; assembly: GCA_010014905.2. NCBI lineage: Eukaryota > Metazoa > Arthropoda > Insecta > Hymenoptera > Cynipidae > Druon > Druon quercuslanigerum. The sequence goes on along the minus strand of JAAAKG020198285.1, from coordinate 46,062 downwards.
TGTTGCAAATTCGACATATTTGAATTCTTTAATTCAATTTAATACTTATCATGTTGAGAGAAAGATATAATTGATGAAATGATATTTGAAAAGAGTTCCACTTGATTGAAACAGTCATTAAAATTTAAGGAAATATTTCAGAATAAATCAACATTTTAAATCTGTTTTAACGTCCATTATGAAAATTTAACCAAGAAACTCTTAGAATAAATACAAAAACAAGAATCCAACCATCAAATTGAAAAGATCAACAACAAAATTGGATAAGACAAAAAGGTTAAAGGTTGTCTCCTTTTTCTTTCCTCATTATTTGTTTTGGTTTTTAAATTTAAATAGAGAGGTTTAAGAGTGTTTTGTACAAATTTGAAAGGAAGAAATAAAATAAGTAGAAAGAAGGCAACCTTTTTTCCCCTTATTTTATTATTGTATTTTAAATTTGGATTACAGATTATAAATTCTCCATTCAAATTCAAAAACCTTAATAAAAAATAGTAAAGTTTGGAGGTTGGCTTCTTTTTCTTTCCTATTTTTTACTTTTTTTGTTTAATGAAGACATTTAAAAGTGTATCTGTGCAAATTTAAAAGATCAAAATAAAAGAAGAGGTAAGATGGTTGCCTTTTTCTATCCCCAATTTTAAAATTATATATTTTTTTTTTTAGGTTAAACGAAAAATTATAAGAGTGAAAATACAAAAATATATATACACACACACATATATATATATATATATATATATATATATATATTCAAAAGACCAAAATAAAGAAGAGGATAATAGATTTTAGGTTGTCTTATATTTAATTTTTCTTTTATTTATTTTTTTTGTGAATTTTGAAAAGACACATTAATCTCTCCAAATTAAAAACCCCAGAACAAAAAAGTGAATTGAAGAATGATGCAAAGTCAAACTTTCTTCTTTTCAATTATTTTATTTTGGTCTCTTGAATTGTATTAAAATAAATTAAATTAAAAGATAAAATTTTAAACTCGGTGTAACTTGAGTTTTAAAAGAATTCTTTTAAGAGTCATCGAAGTAATTTAACTTAATTTTTACAATAACGAAAAAAAATAAGTTTTCTGTCCAATACCTTTAGAAATGTATTCATTTGGACCAGAAACTTTGAAATGTCTCCATTCAAATTTAAAAAAAGCAACCTCCAACTTCTTTCTTTTTCCTTATTTTTTTTTTTGGTATTTTGAATTTTAATAGAGATTTAAGAGTTTTTTCCAAATTCAAAATACCAAAATAAAATAAGGGGAAAGAAGGTTAGTGTTTGCTTTCTTTTTCATTCCTTTTATTTATTTTTTAATTTGGATGGGGACATTTAAAAGTGTGTTCTCCAAATTTGATTCGTTGTTTAACATTAAGTTAAAGTCAATTTTTCATTTACCGATTTTGGTTTAATAAATTTTTAAAGAAAAAAATGCAGAACTTTTACTGTTAAAAAGTTGTTGATTATTTCGCTCGTAGTTCACAAATTACATTGTACGTATTTGATACAAAACTTCTTTTGTGTAACATTTAGCCTAAATTATCTTACTTTAAAAATGTGAAATATAAATTTGCGTAGAAAGGGATAAGTGATTTAACTGTTCCAAACTGATATATGTACAAAAAATGCAAATGTTTTGAACTCTTCGTTATTTTCTGCCAAAATTTTTTATCAATTTTAACACAACCTTCGAGAGTACACATTTTCTTATTTTTATACATAAAACCTCAAACTAGTACATATTTATATCAAAGCTTTTCAGCATCTTATAACTCAAACATGAAATTTAAAATGTGGACCATACCTCTCCAATTAGAAAAAAAGAGAATTAAAAAAAAATTTAATCTCATGTAATCTCGGTAGACGCATGATCCTAATTTTTGATAACTTGTGTAAGCAGGGCTAACCGGAAACAAAAATTTCAAAATTAATTGGGAATTCCATTATTTTTTCTTACAATGTAGATAGTGAGTCTTAAAATGAAGGAGCTACAGCTCAACAACTGAAGTCTGGCAAGAGATAACGCTGGATCAACAAAAATACTTTAATTTAAAACAATGTGTTCATATTTCACACAGAGATTTCTGTTCAAGGATTTTCTCTTCTATTACGTAGTATGTATGCGTATATATATATATTCATACATACACATATATCATTAAATAAACTATGCTATTAAACAAAGTACTGTACAAACATATGCTCATAGTTTGCCCAAAGATTCCAGATTTTTGTTGATCAAACGTTATCTCTGTGGAGATTTTTAACTGTGCCACGGACCTTTCATTTAATTAAGAAAAACGCTATTGTAAAAGTGCGAAAGAATATATAGAACTTCCGTGAGTTTCGAGCAATTTTGTGCAAAAATACGTTGTAGATGTAAATGTTTGTAGAAATATTAGTCATTTTGATGCAACGTAATATTCCGTCTGTAAAATTAATTCCTGATATTGTTAAAATTCGCGAACGGAATTTTCACTGACGCTCGAAAATTGTCTATTTAAACTATGCTTCATATTCGTGTGTTGCGAATTGATTTTACCGACGGAGCGTGACGTCTGTCCAAATTTCCTAATTGAGTAATCGTAAACAATAAAGCGTTCAATATGGTTCCATTATTTTTTTTTGAAGTGTAGCTAAAATGTATTAGAAAGGAAAAGGACTGGAATGCAGAAAAAGTTCTGTTTTAAAAATTTCAAAAGTGATAATCACAGTGATAAGGTAAATGGACCCGTAATCGTGACCTTGTCCCTACAATCGTGACCCCATATCGTCTTGCTTTTAACCTACTTTTAAATAATTTCAATTGCTTTTAATACTCTAAAATGTTAAAAATCAATGGAATTTGTCATTATATGCTAATTATTATTATTATTATTAATTTTCACGATTACTGGGGCATTTACCTTGTTCGGAATGTAATCAACACATCTTACGAAAATCGAATTTGAATTCAACAGGGGATTTGTAATGATTTTTTGAGAAATCATGAATAAAATTGCATGGAATTAAAAAAAAAAGCAATATTGGGTGAAATTATGTCCACGCGGTGATAGCGCTCACATAACCTCACTTACGTATTACTTTTTCTGTAATCGTAAGTTTTAAAATGATTTTTCAAAGAATCGTCACAATCCTTACCATTGCTAAATTCTAAATCTTTTTATGCAAGAACCTGCATCCAGTACATCCTTTTCGCTATGTTTTTTTTATTCGAATTCAAACTCTCGTGTTTTATTTTGTATAAAAGCTGCTCAAAAGTTCAAAGTTCAAATATTCTTAAAGTGTCATCGCGGCGGTCGTGTTCGAAGTGGTGCCGAAGTTATGTTTGGAGTTTAGACCATGTTTAGACTTTAGACTCTTGTACGTGGCTAAGCAAACACAGTTAAGACAGTAGCTCCAACACGCCGGCATAAGGAGCATTGTGCCAGAGACTGAATCACCTCAGGCATTTGTGAGGGGATATGAAAATTGCAGAAAACCTCTCCCGGTGGCAGCTGTTTATCGTCTGTCGAATTTAGATATATACTTTCAATGTTATCGACTCCTCACAACCACCCTTGGGATTTTAACTTGTTCAACATGCAAAATCACATGGCTAATCAGATAGACGTGATAGTTAGCACCTTTTTTTTACATTCTTATCTTTTATATCACCTGTTATTTTTACGCATTTGTTTATATCAGCAGCTTACAATTTGTGTGCTCTCGGAGGATTAGATTAATTTAATGTACAATCAATACTTGAAGCCACGGCAGAAGAAACGTTGTATCAAGAAAAATTTGTATTGCTAGATAGACTTTGTTATAGAATGAAACAAGTTTCATTTTAAAGTTACATATTACCATTAAAAGAATTTGTCTTGATCCGACGTGATTTTGGCTGAGACTTCACATTTATTTGATATTTAAAGTTACATTTTTAAGATGTACGTATTTAACTGAATAGTTGATAATTGTATTCTTTATTGTTTGTTTTAGCCACGCATAGATCCTCTGTCACTGCTCAAATGCCTGAGTGTCCTACTCGGCTCCACTGGTGGCATCAAAAGTAAGGAGGAAGTCCACCGATTAGCCAATCTTATGACCAAGTTTTCCAAGAAACTTGTGTCCAAGTGTATATACATCCAAATCTTAAAAACCACCGAAACTGATCTTCTTAGTCAGTAAGTAGTAATTAATAAATTATTAATCATTTAACTTAATCGTCTGTTGGCTTTTATAGCAAAGCTAAAGCGAGGGTTTGAAATATTGCGCTTGTGCCCACATTATTTCCATTAGATCACTGATTACGCAACTTTAAATACAGTTTTTCTTGTGAGATATTTATGCTCTTTGATGCTGTCCGTAATATAGAAATTATTAATATCTTTTCAGGGTAAAATTGCATTAGTGATTTTTTTAGGTGTACATAAATATACGGTAGCAAATAATTTCACAATGGACATATTTTTACTCTGGGATATTACTGTATTTCGATTAAAAATTGTCATTCGTTTTCTTCGCCTGACAATGTAGGCTTTCCTCAGCTGAATTCTTGGCTTCTTGCTAAACAGGCGGACATAGTTTAAATTTTTTTATTTATGTCACGTTCTGCATAATAAAGGTCATCGATAGTCGATATTAGTAATTTTTGAGTATGCCGTAAAATATTTTCATAAAGCGCATTTTGAGCCCAGGATCGATTGCTTTCTATCTTTTTCTTTTAATATCAAATTTAACACGAATGGTCTTTGTGTTTCTCTGTAAAAGTTTCGAAATTATCTTCGTAAATGTAGTTTTTGGAAAGAGGGTTGAGTCAATAATGTAGAATAAAATGGTACATTTTACAATGATAAAAGTATATTTTTTCTACATTCAATAGTTTTCGAGGAAAATCTAAAAGTCTAGATTTTTCTCTTATTTTTGATATGGTGGTTATTTGGTCAAAATGCAAGTTTATTTGTATTGCCACTTCTTTTTTTTGTCCCAATAGCATTTTCGTAGTCATTTTTTAAATAATCGCAGTGACCCACATCATGCACCTTCGTCCCAATTTGATTTTAATTTTGCATTCTGAAGAACCCTAGAAACTATTTATGTCTATCAGTCTTGTTTCATACACAAAAATTGTAGATTATTCTGCTGTTTCAAGTGCAATCACAATAGCGCTTTTAAACTACAAGCTGCTTAATTAAGGTTAAAATTCTTAAATTTTTGGTGAAATTTTCAAAAAAGATTTCTCCTTGTTAAAATTCCGAAAATTAAGACACGCTGCACATATTAAATTTTTTTATGATAAATAATATAGTAAATTGTGATTAATTATTTTTTAGATATCCAACTTTTGACGAATGCCTTAAATTAATTATTAATTAAGTTTTTAATTAACCAATATTAGAAATTCTTTTCAGCGTCTAAAATTGAACTCTAATGACGGCCTCCGTATAAATGATTAAAAAAAACTACAAAAATAAAAATAACTCTAAATTGATTGCCATAACGTTTGACTTGTTTTTAATTGAGTTAAAATTTGAAAAGGATATGATTTTATTGTCGGAGACTTATCACATTCCCAAGAATTTCTATTAGTTAAAAAAAAATCTTGGTTTAATGTAAGTTTCATTTCTCATAGAAAAACTGAGAAATGTTTAACTTAAGCTGATGCCAATTGATTAATAAATTATCGCTAACTGGTCGTGATATTTTACTAATTTAACTAGAGAGATTCCGATCACTAAATATTAGTAGAAAATTACTATTATTAAATTAATGCAAAGGATCCAATAAAGAAATTGGCCGATTTTACCCCATGAGCTGTAAATTGTCATTAGTAAAAATTATTAGTGAAAATCCAAAAATTACTACTTTGCAAGCGAAATACGAATTACTAATTTAATTGGCGGAACTTGCATGAATGAAAAAGAGAGATATGCATATGAATGCAAATTTGACGAGAGAAAGTATTAATGAACAGTTGTTCACATAAAATAGTGAACATGGGCAGGAATAGAAAAAATTAAGAGCCGTGGACTGAGAAATCTTGAGTTTGATTACCTGAGTGAGCAATCTTTCCGAGTCCAGGATAATTGAATTAAAAAAATAACTAAAAAAGTAAAACATTAATAATAACAACTAACAGTGCGGCTGAAAGTCCGTGAAAAACATTATTACCTTTTCTGGCGCTATTGTCTCTATTAGAATCCGGGCAAAGGTGATTTTTTTTTCGTTTTCTGTAAAAAAAATGTCCCAGTGGATCAAACAAAATTAATATCTAATAATTTAATACTGTTAATTGCCTATTGTAAAATACTTTAATGCTGTTACTTTTCAGGAAATCCAAGAGACACATTTTTACTGGAAAAAAATGTTAAACATAAAAATGTATTTATTACAGCTATTTTTATAGAGTTTATTTAAATTTACATAAATTAAAATTTTTTCTCATAAACTTTTATATACTTAACATAGGACTAATCTTTTTTAAAATGGTTAATCAATTGTTTTTCAACTACTTCCAAGTGTCCATAAATTTATTTTAAAAGAGGAAATAGATTATCATTTCGGCACCAGATATTTATTTTTCCCACAAATTGTCATGACTACAAAAAAGGGTGTGGAAAATTCTATCGAAACTAGTAAACAATATTTTTATTATTGGCATGGACAAAGTTCAAAGTCAACAAAACAGATGATACATATTAGAAAAAAGACTGAACGCTTAAATTTGATTTTTTTTCAAGACCGCTGGGAAATGGGCCTCGTGGTTTATGGAAGCCCACTTATGATCAATTAAAAGGTCTCGAACAAACTTATCGAAAAATTACGGTACATTATTTTCCTTGGTTGCTATTAAAAGAGCTAATAAACGTTGAAAATGATTGTATCCACAAAAAGGCTAAAAATTTCAATCCCTCCTACTTGGAAAATATTTGTCCAAACAGCAAAAGTTGTTTTTTCAACAGTATCATCTAATTCTGATAGGACTACAATTTGCCCAATTTTTTAGGTCAATTCGAGAAGCTTAATTTCTTTAGTGGGTACACTTGAGAGTAAATGCCCCAGAAATGCGCAAATGGCGTTGAAAAAATGAAAAAATGTCAGGAAGCTGTCCATTGGTTTTGAAAGTCACATTTTTTCAGCTATCTCGAATGAATTCACCTATGTATGTGTTTACTTGAGTAAATGTACCCATTAATTATAAGCTCTGAACATGTGTATTAGTGGGAATTGGAAATCTAATTTAAGTAAATGGGGCACAAGAACAAGTTGTGATATCTTGAAATTGCTAGGTTAAGTAAGCTACGGTTCCAATGTTCTATGATTATGTTGTGTGTAATAATTATGATGCGGCAGTTTACTGGGGGATAATTGTTAGGTTTTATCATTATTTCTCTTAAAATATAAATAAATATTGTACTTCAGTTTCAAAGAGCTGATCGTCTAATCGCCCCATTAATTCGTAATTGACGAATATATTGAAGTACATGAAAATATCAATTTTTGTTTTAGATTTATGGGTGCGGGTGGATGGAATCTTGTTCATATGTGGCTCACTGATGGCATTGTCGCCAAAAACTGGGCTTTAATTCAAGAATTATTGGAACTTCTTCTGTTATGCCCCGTAGACATCGAAAGATTAAAAAGTAATAACTGTCCAAAGCTAATCAAAGGTTTGTCCAAAGAGGGCAGCCATCAAGGCGTCCGAGTTTTGGCCAGCCGGCTCGTGGAACAATGGTTGAAAATTGTCAAAGGAGAAGCACCTCCTAATTCAATTCCAGCACAAATTATGACACTTCCCGGATCAAGCAATAAGCCTTGCGTAATTCCGACCGCAATTGTTCACCCGAGGCCTGCAAATGTGATTTCTACAACCCAAAATAGTTTTAGCGAGAAAACTGAGACTGATAAAAATGGACAGCTTGCACAAAGTAATTCCTTGGCAGTCGACGAAACACATGCAATTAAACAGACAGATCATCAGCAGCAGCAGTCGAACGAATCGCAATATCAACAAATATCGGGAAAAGGAACATCTGTACAACCTGTTCAGTTACCGATAGTCACCTCTTCAGCGCAAGCACCATGTCAGCCGTCACAACTCCAGAAAAAACAATCCTACGTTGTATTACCGTCTGCACAAACATCAGCGACAGGAGCCGGAGGAGGACCCGTTTATAAAATTACTATACGCGATGGCAATCGAGTTCTAACAAAACTAGAGACGGATGCTGCGCACATAAACAATGTAATTGACTTTCCAAGCAATGAAATAAGCGGTGAATCCACGGATGAGGCTCTTCAGTCTCAAGATACGCGACAAGTGGCAGTGGATGGTGAAGGTGGTAGTAGTAGTAGTAGTAGTACACAAAAAGCAGATAATCAGTTACCGATAAAAAGCGGCGCTAAAGTTATGGACGAAACGCCTATTGAACCTACTGACCGAGATCCCAGTGAAATTATACCTGTTGTTAGCTCTAAAGACAATTGTCAAACTGACAATATTAACATTAAAGACAATAAAGATGAAAGACCTGGTATTGTCAGTGATAGCAATAAGTCTGTTAGTGACAAGGAAAATCGCGAATCTTCGAAAAAAGAGAGTGATAAAAAGAGTTCTGGCACTAGCAGCGGTAGCAGCAGCAGTAGTAGTACAGACAAGAAGAGTGGTCATCACAGTTCATCTTCATCTAGTAAAAGTTCTTCGAAGCACAGCTCGAAAGAGAGCTCTAATTCACATCGGTCAGGTTCAAATTCTCATCGTTCAAGCGCACATCGGTCCACCAGTTCGAAAAGTACGACATCGAAAGAAAAAACGAAGGATAAAGATAAGGACAGCAAGGACAAACATCACAGCAGTTCGTCTAGTAGTAAACACGGTTCAAGCAATAAGAGTAGAGCTGAGCGTGACAAGGAGCGAGAGAAGGAGAAGGAAAAGCTCAGAAAAGATCAAGCGGAAAAGGATAAAGCGACTCTGGAGAAGGTTCAGGGCCCAGCACTGAGTTTCAAATTAGGCAAGATCCCTAAGAAGAAAAGCGATGATGACAAGGCAAATGATGGTTTAACGAAAAGGTCATCTATAGATTCCAAGGAGGCTAAGGACAAGATTGACGCTAAAAAAGCAGCCGCTGTATCAGCCGTTTCGGAAAAAAAGTCGATATCAATGTCTATAGAAAATAGAAAGACTTCACAAGATTCCACGACGCGACCTAAAACGGTCAAGACCTTTAACTCGAAGTTTAGGTCTACTGGGTTAGAGGAAGAAGCCAAGCCTCCACCTCCAAGATCTGTCAAAAAGCCTAATCAAGTACCGGATAAGAAAATAATACCTCCAAAATTATCATCTCTGAAGAGATCATCGCCGTTAAGAGAAACCAGTTCATCAGCGGATAAAAGAGCGAGACTTTCGCTTGATACTCCTGTCACGCCTCCAGCTGATGAAAAAAAAGGAGGAATTAAATTGATTCCACCGAAGCCTAAACGTAAGTATAGATTAGTCATTTTGGATGTACTGACAAACCAAAATGCAAAAAATATATATACTGCTGAGATTCGTGTTCTTTTTTTTTGTTTCGCATAAACGAAAAATTGACTAAACTTTTAATTAAAAAGAGGTAAATATGAACAAGAGTGAATGAGAGTGCAAGACTGCGTGTTAGTGAAAGGATAAGAATATTGCTTCTAACTTTCCTGTATTGAGTTTACAGGTGATTGGCTCCAGAAAATTCTAGAACCAAATCAGCGTGAATCAACTAATTTTTTACACGAAAAAGGATTTTCCTCAATCGTGATGTCTTTCAGATCAGGAGAATGCAGTGTCTTATCATTGCGTCATTGCATGTTCCACTTTTTTATTAAATTAGATTTTTCTATAAAATTTAGAATAAATAGTTGGAACAGGTCATTCTACAATACATCGGGGGAAGTTTTTAACTTGGTCATTTGGAGTCCCATCTTCTCACTAGGGAACAAGATTTGAACCTAAACTTTCAAGCGACAACCACTTATTATCAACTAAAATCAAGATGATCCTGCAGGTAATCTTTGGCTACAGTAATACCTAAATCATACAGAAAATCTTAAATTGAAGAACAAGAATTATGGTTTCAAACCAAAATTGTGACATTAGTTATAATTTATAATGTAACATTGTTTTCAATCAATTGAGAATTATATAGTTATGCTCATCAACATATGATCGTCGTTGCCGTCGTCCTCAATATCCCTGGAAGACATCAACATTAGGTAAGGGAGTCAAATAAACATATGTCTAATTATTTCTCTTCCTTTGTACGTGTACAGCCTCTTAGACATTTCAATAAATTGGTCAGAAATCTGGAATTTTTCAACTCTTGACTTTCTATTTATGTTCGGCCGATGATATTACATAGTTAAAAAAAAAGCCCAAGTTCGTTGCTAAGGTTCCATCCAGATTGCGATCCTCTCAGTGATGAATAAAAGAAGTCTCCTAATCGAGGCATTCCTTTTCAAGTCCAATTATAATGCGTCAAATGATAGAATTAATTTTAAAAAGTACATTTGATATTAATACTTCGGTTTATGGTAGTTCTACTTTTAAAAGTGTAATAATTATTTAATTTGCTTAAAAGTCAAAACCTGAAAATAACCAGGAGCTATCGCGTTGCTCATTTATAGGATTTTAATTAAATTAGCAGGATTCAATTAATATATTTAGGTATTTTTTTCCCAACGACCAGAAATTAGGTTGACGACTTGATCGAATCTGCTTTACAAAGTGACTGGTAGACGATATTAACATATCCTCATAAATTTAATTTAGAGAGTCTTTAAAGAGTTTCGTAAGCTGACGATTTTTCAAGTTATTAGCACATGTTTTTATTGCTGTAGAAATCAGTATAACAACCCTTATACCTTACCATTTTCTAAACTTCTTTTGGCTTAAGACCTTTTATCAGACGTGGCATTAGGTCGTTATGCAATTTTCTCAACATTCTGATTGAAAAACTAATATATTAAATGAATTTCTTTTAACAGATAAACGTTCCTTGTTCTTTCCTTTACGCTTGTCTGATGTGTAAAATCCAATTGAGTTATTAGTTTTGCAATAAGTGTGCTGAAGAAATTGGCAAGTTCACATCTCATACATTGCCTTAAAGTCTTGAAGATATTGTTACAGTAAATTCACCCTTGCATTAAAGCACATTTTCAGATGTATCGTCCAGTCAAATTTCATTTTTAATTCGTGAACCTAACAATATGGAGACAAAGCCTTCTTTTTTTCTTATCTTGATAATTGCGGTTACTGATCCGATTTTGGTCTATAGTATCGGTACAACTTTTTCTCAGTATTCTTAGGTTCATGACGTAAATTTCTTTTTTTTCCCTCTAAACTATTGAGTATGTAAAGGTATGTTTTTCCAATTAAAGCAGTTACTCATTAAAAATAAAGTTTTAAAAAAATAACAAACAAAAAAATGGTAAACTTATAGTATGCATGCATGTGTCGTTATAACTGGTTTATCTAAGCTACTCTTTATAACTAAAAATAACCGTTAAAAAGTAGCATCAAACGAGCGTGTTTTAATCTTTGAAATTTAATGCATAGTTCAAGCTCTTTTGCTTGAAAAAAAATAGAGAAAACGTTAATTACGATGATGTCCATCCAGCGGATTACAGTCTTCAAGAGTGTAAACTATGCGAACGCATGGACCAGGGAACTGAACGACATTATGAGGGTCCTTAATTCCAACGCAATGAAGAGACTTTGAACCAGACAACAAAAAGCAACAGAATAAGAAGTTCTGTCTTCCAGAGCTTGCTTACTTCTAGTCGTTATTCGAAATTGAATCACTTTAAGTCCTTATCGTAGTTGAGAAAAAGGATGAAAATATAAGTTTACTCTCCTGCACATAGTATATGTTTCCAAATTTATAGGCGAGAAGACGGAATAAAGGGAAAAAGTTAAACTTATTTATTATTGCAAAGATGAACGCTGAACACTTTTTTTCCTGAAAAGTGAATATCACAGCTTTTACAAGTTTCCTCGCGCAAGTTACAATGTTGCATAGTAATACTCACTACATTCCAGAAGAAAAGTGTTCAGAGTTCATCTTGGCAAAATGATAAATTTAGCCATTTTCTTTTTTCTTTGTATTACAGATTTTTTTCGAAATCACTCACTGACAATCAAGACTGAGAACAAAAGACGTGATAACGATTTTCGGATTGATGTTTCCGCATTTGCTATGTGTGAATAAAAACAGAGACCTATGATTCGAATGTGCAAGTTTACATAATGCGCAAGAAATCAACATTGTAAATAAAAAAAGTGTAAATCATGGAAGAAAATATATACAATTATAACTTTAGATTTTTGGGAATTGGAATTTTTTTCATTTACACTACTGCACATTAAAATGAAAAGGGAACAGTAGTTTACTGAAATTTTACCGCGCGCTAGTAAAGCACAAATTTAAATTGCAAAGATTATTATTAACGTTATATTGTAATAATGAAGGCACATCAATGCAACCCTTGTTATGTTTAGGTTGATTTTACATTTTGATGTGTAAACATCATTGTCCGCGGTATAGAGAGTAAAGCCTGTATCGAGCGTTAAATCAGTTTTCGTCACACGATAGTGAAACGCATATATCCGGAACAGCGTAGCTGTTATGGAGCGTTGGGGGGGAGAGAGAACAAAAAATTGGTCTCTCTCCATCTCATTGCCCCGAGGTTATGACAAAGGTGCACTTCATGCGACACGACGCAATACAATCGTACAAGGATAGGGTGACCAGATATTCTTATTTTTTAACTGCTATCCTGATTTATTGATTTTTAGTACAATTTCCCGATTTTTCATGCCCGGAAACCAAAATTTGCGTTTTTTAAAAAAATTTTAGTGGTCATGCATCAGGCCTAGTTGCCACGTTAATTGGTTCGAGTAATGCGGATTAAAGTTAAAACATAATTCTTAAATTTACGAATTTAAAGTCTGTGGATTTTTACGATCGAACTTATCGAAAAAATCTATCAATCACTCCAGTAGCTTAGTGTTAAGAGAATGCAACCGTCAATCCGAAGACCTGGGTTCGATTCCCAGCAGAGCGAAATACGATTTTGTCAAAAAAAATATTTTAATTCTAAAAAATGTCTTAAAAATTAAAAATCAGTAAACAATAACAGTTAGTTTGAAATTCAATTTTCACTAGATTCCATCAAAACTTTGTTATTTTGAACTTTCCAAGAACAATTTTAGATGCACGTAATCGCAAGAAAAACAATTTCGGATTTCACGTAAATCGCTAATATGGAAATTTAAAACAAAATTGATTAATTTTTTGTTCTCAATGAGTATTCTGTCTAACAATGCCCCCCCCCCCCCCCCCCCCCCCCCCCCCCCCCCCCAAAAAAAAAAAAAAAGGGGTGGGGGGGGTGCGGGGGGGGGGAAAAATTTTTTTGGGCGTTTTTCTCGTTTTTTTAATATAATAAAAA
>JAAAKG020198285.1:0-32600 GCA_010014905.2 Druon quercuslanigerum | reverse complement strand
CTACACATGCCCACCCCCCCCCCCCGAAAGCTAATCCACGTCAGAAAAAAAACGTAGCGTTGACGGACGGAGCCCGGTGGACGAAAAATTTTCTTGGGCCCATTCTGCCCTTATCTAAAAAGATAATGAATGTAAAAAAAAACTTAAAAAGAAAAAGCGAATGATGAGCAATACTTTAAAAAGTCATGTGATTTATTTGACGAGAACGGAAATATTTAATTATATTGAGAGATTGTAAAACTTGCTCAATATGTTTTCGCCGTTTCTGGGCACAACACAAATTGTGAATTAAATTTTAAAAACCTGCTATGTTTTGAATTGTTCTATTTAAAAGGAAGGAATACCTCCAATTGCTTAAAAAATTAAAGTTCTGAGAATTATATAAAATAATGTATACACTGTGCAGATTGCACTCTGTTATTTAAATAAAAATTAAGGTTGTTGGAACGTAGCATTGAAGGCTGCGGTGGGGGGGGGGGTGTCATAAATTCCCCATAGTCATCTGGTCACCCTAAACCGGGACAGGGAACCTCATTAAATTTTTGAAATCTTTTAAAACCTCAAAGTATATTTCAAAGATTTCAGAAGTGAAGATTTTTGCACATAAATTTGCTTTGGGTCGTAGTTTAAGATGCCACGGTGGGGCTAAAAAGATTTCAACTGAAAAGTCAGTTCATACAGGATTTTTTGATCGATTATGAGAGTCCATAATCCTGCGGACATATTAAGATGAAAAAACAAAACAAAAAAAAACCTGGCCCGTTTTGAAAAAAAGTCGATTTTCATGCTTAGTACAACAAAAATTAGAAGAAATCTAAAACATTCACTACAAATAGTTTTCAATTATACATTTTAGAACAGAGTTGCTATGTATATGTAATGAAGTCTATTTTTGAACAGTTTGATTTTTTCCAATGTAAATATTGCCGAGAATTACATAAAATTTTAATACTTACTGTAGTTCAGCCTGGTTAAGTTTATTTTATGACCGATAGTTCAATTGTTAAGTCGATAAAAATGGACTCGATTCCATATACAGAGTAACTAACCTGACTTTTTATGCTTATGTGGACTTGTCTGAACTTGATTCCATATTCCATGAAGCAGTCAATATAAAGTATTAAATTCAGGAAATAATTTTTCTGATAGAATTAACCAATGTTTGAAACTTATTAAGATTTTATTGAAGAACTTTTCAAATTCAATAATGAAGTGTTTCAATTCAAAAAGGAAATACATTTCTTCACACAACAGTTAATATAGTAAATGATATTTATTAGCAGCCGTAGTGTTTATTTATTATTGTCGCTTTTAATGTCATTCTTTTTTTGGAATTTTGAAATTACGACTAAAACTGTAGTCAATTTTGCTTATAATGTTTCAAAAAGTCAAAATGGAGTGTCAAGAGTAAATTCTTAATGTAAATTAATGATAATTAATGATTTTTTATTATATTATAAAATATAATAAAAATTATTAACTACTGTATAAAAAAATATTTGTTATTGAATTAAAATCGTTTATTATTGAATTTGATAAGTTTATCAATAAAATGATACATTAAAGTTTCAAATATTGATCAATTTTACCTGAAAAATAATTAAATTAGTTATAATACTTTGTATCAAATTGGTGGGTTTCAAAATTAATAATGTTTATAAACAAATTTTCTAAACATTATTTTTTTAGATTACTTTTAATTAATTTTTTTTCATCACCTTAACAAAAAGGGCGCGATGAATTAAAAAAATATTTTTAGTCTTAAAATGTCCATGCAATTATAGACTACCATAATCAGTCGGAGAAAGTAACATGCAAGGGCCTAAAAAAATCCAAACTGAAAAGTTTTCTAAATTATCTTATTAAATAACGAAGCCGTGGAAATTCTACATAACTTTAAATGGATTTTAAAAAATTATATCAATATTTATACATTTCGTAATTTGCTACGTTCTAAATTCAGTTTGTGTTTAATAGTTCGGAGGGGTGGGGCGGTGGTAGATTAATGCAGGCGCGGATCCAGGGGGGTGTCACGGATAGACGCCACCCCTCGGAAACTCGGATTTACATACCAATTGTACACAGCTTTTCTCATTTCCTTTTTTTAAACAAATTTTGCTTAACTGTTTTGCCCCTTCCCTAATCCTGTCTAGATCCGCTCCTGGATTAATGAGTCTGATAGTTTTAAATAGTTGATTTTGAGGTCTGTTACATTGTATAAAGCGGGGAAACGAAAAAAGTCAAAAAAATATTCTGCACTATATATGAATGATTTCAAAAATAATTGACATGATTAAATTAGCTTCGAGGAATCAGGTCAAAGAATCACGATAGTAGCCATTCTAGATCTGGTTTACAACAGACTATTCTAATATTCATATTTGATGTTCTGTTTTCAATTTGAACAAGTAATTGAACTTTTTTCTTTAAAGTTTAAATTTTTATACGTTTATTTATATTTTTGTGTCTAAATTAAGGTTTCAAATTAAAGTTTCAAGGGTCATTCATAAAAAGTTGTTTTTTATTTTGGCGGGGGGGGGGGGCTCTCCCTCCCGCCGTAAAATTATCTATGACCGCCCGCGCTTCCCTTAAATGTTAATAATGTTTTAGCGAGTATATATAAATTAATTAAATTAAATTGATCTTACTGTTTAGTAAAAGTGTTTCTTAAAAATCTTCCACTCTCCCCTTCAAGCACTGTAAGATTTTGTGCCCACCCTCCACAAAGTCTTTATTTTGTGAATGGCCCCTTATTAAAATTACATTTTTTGTTTTTAGATTAAAGATAACACAACAAAATTGATAGAATTTGGAAATTTTTAATCTGGCCCTCTGAAAGTCCCTTTTTATGCAACTTTTGTTTTAAAGATTGTTCACTGGAAATGGAAATACCCTGATCCATGTATTTTCCCTTGCTCGAAAGTAGATTTTATTATTTCAAATAAATATTTATTTTTATTTTGGCCGGGGTAATGGCTCAATAGATTTTTTCTCATTATCAGTATATAATTTCCAGTGCTCTTATATTCAAATAGTATTATTTTAAAACGATTTTTTTCAATTCGAATTTTTAAATGATCTGAAAAAGCTGAGTCTGGAAAATAAACTTTTTACAAAGTAGTAGATTTTGACGAAAAGAATATTTTTAGTCATAGGCTTACTTTGCTGAAATCATTAGTTTTTCATAAAAGTGGGAAAACCGTACATATTTCATTTATTATCTTAAAAGATAAAATGTAAATGGGTTAAAACAGGGTAAACATAATCCTCTTATTGACAACCCTCTTTTTTACTCTAATCAGATAATTAAGTTTAATACTACCGAAAATTGAATTGCAATCTCATTTCATTTGAATAAAAAATATTAAATATTTCTGTTACAATTTGTAATGATATATTATTTCAATTAGATAAACGCATCCTAAATTTTATATACATTTTGGGTCAACCTTTATTGTACTTACAAATAAGACAAGTGGGTTAAAAATAAAAATGAGTTTATAGTTTTTAGTCATTAAATGGGACCAAGCTAAGGTAGAGATCTTTTAACCATTTTTTTAACAATTATATATAAGACTTAAACGCAGTGAATAATTTATTATATCCGATATTTTTCGAGTCATAGGCTGAGAATAAGGAATTAAAAAAATATATAATATCTTTAAGTCTTAGAAAGTAATTCAATGCTGTTATGTTGAAAGATTAATATTTGAAAATATTTAAAACAATTTTTATCTGCAGACCCTATTCAATTTATTTGAAATATTATTCTTTAAATTTGAACCAGTGAAAAGATTTTCACTGGTCAGCATTGACAATTTGACTGCCAATTAGTAAATTTCGATACTGATTGGATTCAATGGACTTTTTTAAACTTCGGGAATTAGCGAACTTTCACTGATTCAGATTTATAAATTTTTACTGAAATTAGTGACTCACTTATTATCATACAATAGAGTAAACTTAAACGTACTTTAACAGGACACCTGGCTTGCTATTATCAATTTATTTAATTTTTTAAAGGTAGCCATAACAAATTATCATTTATAGATCATTTTTTCAAAGATAAAAGTTACTTTGCAGAAATAAAGTTCGGAGCAAATAAATTCACATCAATTTTAATCTAGACTCTTATATAAAAGCGCTGCAGAAATTTTATCGTGGCCTTGATAGGGCCCAGGTCTGGCAAGCCCTAGTATGACATGGGAGGGGGTTCTTGTAACGCCATCTTCCGGATTTTTAATATCTTCGGTCGACGTCAGCATTTTATGCCTTATCAGGGCCAGAGCGGGAAATTTCTGCAGGGAAACTATCGAATTTCTTTATTATATTAGGGTTGCCATAAATTTAATTCATTTTTTATTATTGTCTTTTGTATTACTCTTTGGAAATTTAAATTTCTTTAGGCTTCTCGTCTTTTAGGGGTCGTCGTACCAAAGGGGTACCGATGCCTTTAAGCGGCTTCCGGCCTTCAAACGTTGTTATCGTTGAATCTTTTAGAAATCTTTTAGAAATTTCCTTACTGTGAGTAATCTAGTTAGGCAACGATGGTACTTATAACCCAGTGAGCACAAAACTATGAAAATCCCAAGAACGTCCTTGGGACGTTCCCAGGACGTCCTATGTCAGTCCAAACGACGTCTCTAAGTCGTACAATGTCCTAAAGACGTCTTAAAGACATGGACAATCTTGGGACATCTTTCGGATTGACATTAGATGTCTTAAGCATCCCCAGGATGTTGAAAAGACGTCTCAGGGATGACCCAAAGAAGTCTCTAGGACATCCTTAATTTTTTTGCCCACTGGGAAGTTTGCTTATTTTATTGTGTTTTCCGCTATGATTTCGAAAATTTAATTGTTTAGGTAAAAACAAATTCATGCAGAAAAAACATTATCTGGGGTTCCGGATCGAATAAAGAGGGGTCCGAGGGGTGCCGTTGTGCTCGAGATAAAAAATGTTACGGCACCTCATTCAATCCGGGGCGTCAGTTACTGAATTATAAATTACATTTTGCTCTCTTTATTGAAATTACCCAAATAACACTGTATTTGAGGTTTCACTAAAGTTTTAGTTAATAGTGAATAATAATTGGCCAACTGTTTACTAATTTAGATTTAAAGATACTGTTTCTTAAAAAGATGTCTTTTAATAAGCGCATAATATACAACAAAGTTGACTAATGCTTGAACTTTATTTGACACACGCCTATTCCTAATTCCTGCGAACTTTTGTTGATGCGAAATAAATATCCACATCCTTCCCAAACCTACTCTGCCAATGTAAAAAAATTTAATTTCGAAAAATAAGTACAATAGGTCAGATTTTTTCTTATTTCAGAAAATTGGTTTGTATTACAGTATAATAATTAAAAAATATATATCTTTATCAGTAAGTTAAGTAACCCCATTGTTTCAAATATTTAAAAAATTTATTTGATAAAAGAAAATCAGGTTCTCATTCTTGACAAATTAATAAAAATTAATTTACTCTTCTGAAATTTGCAGCATTCCAGAAATGCTGATGGAATCACTTTCTCTGTTTTCGTGGTGACTGCGGGCTCGTTTTTCCTTTCGTTTTCTAGGATTTACTCAAATTCTGCAATCCATATATATATATATATATTTATCTGACATATGGATTGTATAATCTTACACTAAGTGGACACAGGAAACGTAACAAAAGGCACAGTGTCTCGAAACGGCACTGAGAGGGGTACTCAACATCTTTCCAGGGTCAATAGGGAGGATTTTAATTTCAATTTCAATTAATTAAAATATACAATATTACTAAGCACATTAATTTAAATTTATACACAATATCATAGCTTTTTTATTATACCAATTATATATTCTGTATAGGGTGTAGAAGGCGCCCCTCATCGGCCGTAAGTCAAAGACCATTATGACACGTAACCCAACTAAATCACCTCAAACCCTTTGGTTTTATTGGTTATCAGGACTCTCATTTGTAAGATCACACGCATTCAGTCAATTCGCTTGACCCCGTTTGCGAAAAGATTATGTAAAAGCAAGAGGGGAGACGCAAACTTTTAACAATGCAAACATTTAGCGCCCCCAAAGGGGCGCGTAATAGATAGCTGTAGCTTTAATCAATAAGTGTTGATTTAAATTAAGAGTTTTTTTACAGATTCTGCATCGCAAATAATAATTGATTTTCATGATAATTGGTTTAAGTTCTTATATTATAAACAAAACTACAGTATTAATTTTGAAAGAAACTGGTCACTAATTTAAATTTATAGAGTATGATTGCATGTGTGTGTGTGTGTCTGTTTGTTGTTCATATACCTCGAATTCTTTTTTTCAAAAATCAATTTTTTTTTAATTTTTGTCAGATTATCCTTAAATATAAATAAACATTAATTTATGAATAAATGTTGATTGTTCTTTCTAGCAATGGTCCTTCAAGAGAGCGACATGTTCATGGATGCTTTAACAGCTTCTACGAAGAATAAAGAACCTAGGAAGCGCAAACGACGAACTTCTCTTACGAAGGATGGTCCACCGGAAGTAAAAAAATCGGACTCTTCTAATAGTGAAAATCATCGTGATACCTCCCCACCACATACGTCACCGTCAACTGCCAATGCCACCGTGACGTCCCAGAAAAGTGATGAAAAAACATTACTGAAACCCACTTTTAAGGTATTGTTAATTTTTTTTTTACATTATCAGGGTGTCTACCCCACTTGAAAACCTTAGAATTTCCAGGAAATTTTTGTATACCTAGAAAAACTAGGAGATGGCAGAGAATTTTTGCAAGTCAGGGAATTTTTCGAAAGTGTTTTTAACTTTTTTTTACATTTTTAAAAATTAATTTTTTTAACTTAAAATTTAATTATTCAATTTTATGTTGAAAATTTAATTATTTAATTTTTTGTTGAAAATTGATAGTTTTTAGTAAAAAATTTAAATATCGGAATGAAAATTCGTTTTGTTTGGTAGAAAGTTTATGTGCTTAATTCAAAATTCAATCTATGTTGAAAATTCTTCTATTTTTGTTTAAATATCAACTACAAACTGACTGTAAATACTGTTCCAGTTGAATATTCCATGATTTTAGTTATAATTCATCTTGTTGTTGGCTTTAGTGTCAGGTGAATTGAAACTAATATTTTATTTTTTGTTGAAATATTATCCTTTTTTTTAATTCGTCTTTTTTGGTACAAATTAATCACTTTAGTTGCAAAATGTCTTTTAAGTTAAAAATTTAATAATTCTAGTTAAAACTACATCTTGTTATTTTAAAATTCATCTTTTTGGTTTAAAATTCAACTACTGCAGTTAAATATTCATCATTTTAGTTTGAAGTTCATCACTTTCTTTTAAAATGCAACTATTTTTTTTTATTAATCTTTTTTGACTGATAATTTAATTATTCAATTATTGGTTCACAATTTATCCTGTTTAGTTGAACATTCATTGTTCATTATTCAACATTTACTGTTAGGTTGAAAATTAATTTTGTTAACTAAATTTTGTTTAAAAATAAATCATCTAGTATGAAAATTCATCCTTTTGTTTTAAATTTACATTATTTTGTTTAAAATGCATATATTGCAGTTGATAGATCATTATTTTATTTAAAAATGTATCACTTTGATTGATTTTTCTGTTTAAGAAAAGTTAGTTTGTTAACTGTTCCATTTCATGTTGAAACCTTTTATTTTTTAATTAAAAATGTAACTATGTGGTTGAAAATTGATATTTTAATGTTGAAAATTCCACTATGTTGTTGAAAAATCGTCATTTTTGGTTGAAAATTAAACTATTTGGTGAAAAATTCATCTTTTTGTTAAAAATGCAATATTTTTACTTAAAAAAGGTATTTGAATTGCTAATTGCTAATATATTTAAGAATATATTGTGATATAATTTTTCCAATTTTTCTAAATTTAACTTATTAATTGAATCCCTAGAAACTGCAAAAAAACATTTATAATAATCTCGCGAAACTGTCTACGTATTCCGATTCGATTGTTTTAAAAAATACAAAATATTTCAATGGCTCCATACGAGGAAAAGTGATACCTAGAAAAAAAACTTGAGATACCTGGAAATATAACATAATTTTTTTCAGGAATTTAGTAGACACCCTGATTATTAAATTTTTTTATTTATTTATTTGCTTCACTGAATGCCTCAAATATCATACATAGAATATTAACAAGAATTCTTTATTTAAAAGTTCTATCAAGATACACTTGAGACTGAGGAAGATAAAGAACAGAAAGTGAAAGTAAAAGAAGATGGTGTTAATAAGAGCAAGGAAGAAAACGGTCAAGAGGATGTAGAAGAGGACCGAGATGAAGACGAAGATGACGAAGAGGAGGAGGATGAGGATGAAGAAGAACATAAAAGCAATAAAAACATCAAAGAGTCGAGTGAAAATGACGAAGGAAGTAGAAGTAAGTTTCTTGTTCTTTTATAATATATGAATTCCTGCTTTTTGCCTTGTTTATTAAAGAAATTTAGCCTTTTTCCCTTTCTATCAGGTTTTAGCTTAAATGTGAACTGAATTAATTGGATTCAATCCGGAAAAATCCACCTTTTTGGTTGAAAATTCAATTATTTTTTGGAAAATTCGTCCTTTTTAATTAATAGTTCATCTTTTTTTGGTTGAAAATTTAACTGCTTAGTGGAGAGTAGAACTGCTTTCTTAAAAATAATTTTTGTTCTTGAAGGTTCATAAGTTTCGGCGAAAATTCATCTTTGGTTGAAAATTTAAATATTTTTCTTTTGGCTGAAAATTAATTTTTTTAACTGATCAGTTAAGTATTCTATTTAAAGATTCATCATTTTAGTCAAAAATTAATCTCTTTCGTTACAAATTTAAATGTTTTGTTGAAAATTCGTCCTTTTGTATTAATATTTGGGAAAATTAATCTTTTATGGCTGAAAATATTTCTTGGTTGAAATAGTAAACCATTACATTTTTCGTTAAGAATGTTTTAAAATGAAAATTTAACTATACTTGGTTGAAAGTGGAATTACTTTATCAAAAGTTTTTTTTTGTGTTTGTTTATACTGTTCTGTTAAAAAAGCGTCATTTGCTGTTGAAATATTAATTTTTTTGACTGAAAACTTTACTATACTTGGCTAAAAGTTTCACTAATTTATTAAGAATGTATTTTTTTGTTTGAAGATTTATTATTCCGTTTAAAAATTTATCTTTGGTTGATAAATGAACTATTATGTTGAAAATCCTTCTCTTTTCAAGTGGTTGAAAGTTGAAATGTTGAAAATTAATTTTTCTGGTTGAAAATTCATAATTTCAGTTGAAAATTCACATGTTTAGTTAAAAAATTAACTTTTTTGTTGAAAAATTTTCTGTTCATATTAAATTGATCTTCTTGATTGAAAATAAATCTTCTTGGTTAAAAATTAATCTTTTTGGTTGAAAACCCAACTATATTTGGATGAAAGTTGAATTGCTTCATTTAAAATTCATTTTTCTTTGTTTGACAAATTAACGATTTTGTTGAAATTCCTTTTTTTGTCAAACATTAATCTTTTAAGCTGAAAATTTCACTATTCCATTTTTGGTTTATAATTAATTTTTTCAGTTTAAAATTAACATATTTTATTAAAATTTAATGTTTTTTGATGAAATTCGTTTTTGATTCGTTGAAAGTTTAACTACTTAAATAAACATTCATTTATTTGGAGATTCATCACTTTAATTGTAAATTGATCTCTTTGATTGACCTATTTTGTTGAAAATTGTGTTGTTGTTCAAAACTAGTCTTTTTATTGAAAGTTGAAATATTTAACTTTTTTTTTACTAACCTTTTTTGCTGAAAAAATATATTTTTGGTTGAAGGTTGAACTACTTTATTAAGAATTAATTTAAAGATTCGCCTCTTCCATTGAAAATTCTTCTCTGATTGACAAATTACCTATTTTGTTGAAAATACTTTTTTTGTTGTTCATCTCATTTTAAAAAATAATCTATTTTGTTAAAAAATTCATTTTAATCTTAAATGCCACATGATATACCAACAATAATAATATTTAAAATAAACTTTTTCCTCTATTTTTTGGAAAAATCGCCCGATTTTCCCTGTTTCGAAATATTAAACATGTTCTTTTTTTAATGTTAGCACCAACGCCTGAAGAAACTATTGCAGAAAAGAGTGTTGACTCTATTCAAGATTCTTCAAAACAAGACATTCGGTACGTGGACGGACTTAGGAGTGTACTCTTACTTCAAAAACGTAAAGGTCCAAAGAAATCTCTAAAATGGAAAGTTGACTTGGAATCTATACGATACTTTGAATTGGACGAAACCGAGAGAGTGAATGTAACGAAAACCTTTACGGACATGAAGCAGATAGAGAAGCAAAATGAAAGAGAAGCTTTCCAGATGGCTAGAAAATTAAGTAAGTGCGCCAGCATACATTTTCTTGATTAATACTATATATTTAAAGGAAAAAAAAGTTAAATAAATCTGACTAAAATTTGATTCTTTTTCTCCAGGTACCGACGATATAATGGAAGAAAAGACGAGATGGAGGCCACTGATTCCCATTGATACTCCTCCTGCTCTGGTGGAACTTGGCAAAGATAGTAGAGAAAAGGATATCCAATATGCTCGCGAGAAAGGAATACTTCAAGCACTTTACTTCCATCGAAATATGTAATTATTTTTGTTGTTCTTCTACTTTTGTACATATACACAGGCCTCCGAGTCGCGCCACTATTAACACTTTTAAACTCTTTTTTTTTAAACATTCGACTGTATTGCTGATATTTTGAAGAAAAAACAAATTACACTGATGTTACTATTTTCTAAAATTTTTCGCTAATGCAAATATTTTTTTACTTGTTAAGTTTTTAAAGATTTCAAAACATTTCAAAGTATTTTATATACAGTCCCAAAGATTTTAGAATATTTTAAAAGATTTCAAAACTTTCAAGGGATTTTAAGAGATTTCAACAAGTTTTATCTGATTTCAGAAGACTTCAAATATTTCACAATATTTTCAGGGGTTTTAAAGGCATTTAACTGATTTCAGGAATTTGAAAAGATTTGATCGAATTTCAAAGCTTTTATATTGTTTTAAGATTTACAAAATAAGATTTCAGGGAATTTCAAAGATTTCAATCGATTTTAAAAGATTTCATGATTCTTTCAGAAGAATTCAAAAGTTTCCGAAGTATTTGATGGGGAATTCAACTCATTTGAGGGACTCGAAAGGATTTTATGGAGTTTCAAAGCTATAAGAATATTTTTAAAGATCCTAGGAGATTTGCAGGGATTTTAAAGGAATTTAATTGATTTCAGGGACTTTAAAGGATTTTATAGAGTTTAAAAGGCTTCGAAATATTTTAATTAAGATTCAAAGAGATTTCAAATAGTTTCAAAGATATTAAGGGATTTTAAGGCACTTTTATGCATTTTTTTTAATGTCAGAAGATTTCAAAGGTTTTAGAATATTTTAAAAGATTTCAGAGAATTTTAAAGTTTTCAAGAAATTCTATCTGAATTTAGAAGACTTCCAAGATTTCAACATGTTTTCCTGGGTTTTAAAGGAATTCAACTGTTTTCAGGGATTTGAAAGGATTTTATATGGTTTCAAATCTTTTATATTTTTAAAGATTTTTTTCTAAATAAGATTCCAAGATATTTCAGAGAATTTCAAAGGTTTTATGTGATCTCATGTTTTTTTCAGAAGATCTGATAGGTTTTGCAATATTTCAAGATTTTTAAAGGAATTTAACTGATTTCAAAGATTTGAAAGGATTTTGTATGGTTTCGAAGTTTTTAGATTTTTATTGATTTTTTAAAAGAAGATTTCAAGAGATTTCAGAGAATTAAAAAATTTTCAAGGGATTTTGAGAGAGTTCAAGAAGTTTGATCTGATTTCAGAAGATTTCACATATTTCACGTGGTTTTCAAAAAATTCAACTGATTGCCGGGATTTAAAAGGATTTTATAGGTTTTTAAAGCTTTTAGTTCTTTTTAAGATTAAAAAAATGAAGATTAGAAAGGATTTTATTGGGTTTCAAAGCTATCAGAAAATTTAAAAATATTCCAGGAGATTTTAGAAAATTTCAAAGATTTCAAAGGATTTTAAAGGAATATAACTGATTTCAGGGATTTTATAGGAATTTATAGTATTTGAAAAGGTTTAAATTAAAAAAAAAAGATTATGAATGGTTTCAGATAATTTCAGAGATTGCAAGGGATTTAAGAGATTTCGTGTATTTCTTTATCTCAGAAGATTTCAAAGTTTTCAGAATATTTTTAAAGATTTCAGAAATTTACAAAGATTTCAAGGGATTTTAAGGGACTTCAAAAATTTTAAAATATTTGCAGGGGTTTAAAAGGAACGTAAATGATTTCCAGGACTAGAAATAATTTCGTATGGTTTCAAAGCTTTTAGATTTTTAAAGATTTTTTTCTAGATAAGATTCCAACATATTTCAGAGACTTTTCAAGATTTCAAGGAATTTGAAAGGATTTATAGGATCTCAAAGCTTTTAGATTTTTCTAAGATTAAAAAAAATAAGATTCAAAGAGTTTTCCGCGAAATAGGTTTGAAGAGATTTTAAGGTACATATGATAGATTTAAAGATAATTTTCGGGATTTCCAATTATTTCAAAGGATTTATTAGGATTTTACAAGACCTACGTTATTCAAAAAATTTCAAATTATTTTCATGGAGAATCTAAGATATTTAAGAGATATAAGGTTTAATTTTAAGAGATTTTAAGAGATAAGTTTTAGGGGATTTCTTAAATTTCAAAAAAATTTACAGCTTTTTAAAGATTTTAGGATATTTAAACAAATTCCAAGGAATTTTCCGAGATTTCAGAAATTGCATTACTCTAATTTGCCACTATTGTTCAAAATTAATGCCCTCTGGAACTGGAAATAACCAGGAATTTTTTAAGAATATGAAAAACCGGGATATGACAGTGAATTTATTTTCGGACCGGAAATTTCAAAATATTTAAAAACATCACAAATTTTCCATCAGGTGGTATAATGCAATTTAAAATACGTTCAATTTCAACTTTTTTTCAAATGTTAAGCACAATTCTTATATTTTTCCATCAGGAAATCATTCAGTTTACAGTGCACTATTTTTAAATCTTTTACCCGAAACCTTTTCCATTTTGGGACTTCATTTTTAAGGGTACATTTTTAGTGTTAAGAATTTTTAATTGGATTTTTAAGGACAAAGTTTAACAAATTTCGAATTTTCTTCCTCTACTCAAAACGCCATCCTCTACTATTGACACAATGTTGAATTTCTCAAATAATTCCGAGGCCTGTATACAGTCAATTCTCATGGGGGAAAAAAATTCAAATTTTTCTTTCTTCTCCAGGATACCAGATACGCCTGCAGAGCCGGAAGAGGAGCGGCTTTTGCCGGTGGTAGACGCGAGGATCATTCCCCTGGAAGACTTGACCGGAACGAAGGCCAACGAAAAAGATTTCACGGCAATGCCTTGGCCTGAACCAAAACCTCAACTGCCCCCTGTTCAACCAGTGCCAATGGCGAATTTCCACTATCAAGGATTCCCGCACAATCAGCATCCGATGCTGCCTTCCATGGGCCCGCCACAGCAAGCACCAATGGGACCAATGCCGCCAATGCCTCAGCCAATGATGAACCCCATGAATCAAATGGGACCGGAAATGGTTGGAGGGCCACTTCCACCCGGTGGCGGTGGCGGTTGGAGAACTGGCGATGGAAAGGTCGTCGTACCGGACATAAATCACGGGATAAATGCAATGCCCAATATGCCTGGTGGATATCCACCTCAGGGAATGGACGGGCAAATGGTACCGCCTCCAGGAATGATGGGCCCGCCAATGTATAATCAGCCGGACGGTTTCATGATGGGTCCGGACGACATGGGTTATAACAATGTGCCAAACAACTTTCAGGGTCCACCCGGGCCTGTTATGTATGGGCCTGGACATGGGCCTGGACCAGGACCTGGCCCAGGACCGGGACCCAATTTTCAGGGTGGCCCGAGAGGTGGTGGACCAATGCATGTTAATCGTGGAAGAGGAGCGCCACCAGGCGCCGGCTGGTTTCGAGGTGGTCCACCTGTTCGAGGAGGTGGCTGGCGAGGTGGCTGGAGAGGAAACTCGAAGCAGCCACCAGTGTGTAGACAATTTTCGAAAAGTGGCTACTGCCGAGCTGAGAATAAGTGTCAATTTCTTCATCCTGGCGTGAATTGTCCCCCGTTTTAAACTATTGTGCATCTCTCAGAATAGATGATGATGATGATAATGATTGATAATGAGAGGAAGAGAGAGAGAGAGAGAGAATCATTAATTTTTTATTCGAGTACAAGATTGAAAGCGTACTGACAAAAATTGTTGAAATTATGTGATATTAAGTAAGGAATAAGTGCTGGGTTGGTTTCATCAGCTGCAGGCCAGCAATAATGCAATTTCATTTGGCAGAGTCGTCTACTGAACCTGAATCATCGCGAGCCTCATATTCAAGTCTGTATCCACGATTTTATCCTTTATCTACTTTCTACATTTTAAGACTCGTAATTTTTCAATTGAATAATCATTATTAGAATCAAACTATTCGAGGATTCTGAAAATATGACAAATTGAGCATCAATAGTGTATGTAGCTTGTCTGTGTTTCGTTTTATTTCTCTTGTCGGGATAAATTAGGGTCGGCGGAAGAATCTTATCTTTCTGCTTCTAACCAATGCAAACTCAAAAGTGTGAATAAACGATTCTTTCGTTGTCCTTGATGATAATATTTTCCAACAGTTGAATATCAAACACTGTACTTAACAATTACTGCTCTTAAAATCATAATCATCGTCAATAGAGTCAACGAAAATGAGATAGAAAAAAAGCAAGTCATGACACAGAACTACTATAATATTGCTTTGAGCATTGCAAATATTTATGGAGAAGATCAATCATGAATGTTGAAGAAGCTAGGCCAGCTGTGTATATAAATGCGCAAAATATTGACCTTTTCATTAATCTGTATATATATACATGTGCACACTAAAAAGTTCAAATATAAATTATTATTTGCATAATATTATAATAAATTTGTAAGTTTCAAGATAATATAATTATAGTGTGGCTTTTGTACAGCCGCGAGGTCATTCAGTTTTGGAAAAAACCGCAGTATTGTAAACTAAAGTTCTTTAGATCGCGGCTCACATGTATACAAATATTTTATATGTATATATAATATTTCTCTCTATATATATATATATACATATAATATACTATTGTATGAAGCAATTGAGACAAACATTTGATGATCCGTGGCAGCAGTGTATATATATATATAGGACACAATCATACATTTCAATGAAATTAAATAAAATGTCTGTATAGATAGCTATATTTTTTATCAACTCAACAAGCAAGGAGTTTCAAATGCAATATAGTGAAAAATGTACTCAATTGATTGTAAAGACTTGTTAAAAAGTCGGATTATTATTCGTGTAACAATGCATACAAATGATTTTGTTTATTATTTTTTTTTTTTTACTAAAGTTAAGGGTAATGGTTAAGTTTCTTGTACACAGCCGATTGTTATCTTTGTAAATAGCTAAAACAATTATTATTGTATGAAAATCAGTTTGAGATAAATACATTATTCATAACTAATTTTACCGTTTTGATTTTTACGAATGTTTGAAAATGTATTTTTTTCCCTTATATATAAATATGTATAAAAACTTTAGAAAAGTTAAGTAATAGCGAATATTTGTAGTTTTTTTATTAAGTAGGTACTTTGTACATCGCAAGGTTTAGCATTTTAAGAGTTTTAGGTATTGTGAAAACCGTTACGAAAAATTGTAGATTGTACATATTGAATAAAAATGAAGTGATGAATTTTAATCCGAATCATTTTTATCATGAAATTCTCGGAAATTATTATTATTTTCGGGTTCGCCGTTTTCTTCGGGAAGAAATTTTACAGTTTTCTAAACTGTTTTAAAAGTATTAAAAATGAACTTCAATATTTATTTAAAATTTTATTCTTTAGTACATAAATTGTCAGCCTTTTGTTAAAAATTTGTCATTTTTGGGTTTAAAATTCGACTTGGTCATAGAAAATTCGTCTTGTTGGCTTGAAAAGTCCACAATTTGATAGAAAATTAAAATATTTGCTTCAGAATTAAAACTTGAAAATTTATTTATATATATATATATAACTTCAAGTATTTCGTAAAAATTAACTTTTAGGTCGATAATTTATATTTTTGGGTTGAAAATTCAACAATTTGGTTAAATTTTTTTCTGATGAGTGAAAAATCTTTTTTGGTTGAAATGCCAGCTAATCATTTTTTTGTTAACAATTGGTCTGTTAAAGTAATTTTTTTTTTAATTCTACATTTTAGTTGAAAATTCATCTTTTCTAGTTGAAGTTTAATCTTTTTTGGTCGAAAAAAATTTTGTTTGATGAACATTCATATTTTCGGTTTGAAAATTGGACTGTTTTGTAAAAAATGCATTTCTTAGTTTAAAAATTCAACAATACAACAATTTGAAATTCCTTTTACTTCTTGACTTAAACGTCAACTATTGTTGAAAATTCAATTGCTCGGTTGAAAATGAACTTTTTTTTTTTATTTGAAAATTCTTATTTTCAGCTTGGAAGTTCAAATATTTTTTTAGATAATTCGCCTTCTTGAATTTAAAATTCAATCATGTAGTTGAAAAACATACTTGACCGCACATTTTTTTCACTAAAAATACACCTTTAGTTGAAAATACTTTTTTTTTAAATTCATTCTTTTGGTAAAAATGTAATATTTCTTGTTCCGTGTTGTTTTTTTTTTTTTTTGAAAAACTAATTTTTTTATTCAAAAATGTACCTACATTTTTTGTTGAGAATCATCTTTTTTCAAGGAAAATTCACCCACTTGTTTGAAGGTTGAACTTTTATTTTTTAAATTCATTTTTAATATTTAAACATAATATTCAATATATTATTGTAAATTTAAGTTGAAAATTCATCTTTAATAGTTAAAAACTCGTCTTTTGGCAGAATATTTATGTATTTGGTTAATAATTAACTTTTTTGTTGAAAATTCATATACTAAGTTTGATAATTGAACTGTTATATAGAATATTCATTTTTTAGCTTAAAAAGTCAACAATTTGTTTGAAATTCTTTTACTTTCTTGACTCAAAAATAATTTTTACCTGAAAATTCAACTCTTATAGAAAATTTGTCTTTTTTATTTAAAACTTAATCTTTTTTGGTTAAGATTTATCATTTTAGTTTAAATTCAACTTGTTTATTGTAAATTAACTTTTTTTTTGAAAATTCTTATTTTCAGTTTAAAAATTCAAATGTTTTTTAAAATAATTCTTCTTTCTTGGCTTCCAATTCAATAATTCAATTTTTTTCAGCCTTTTTCGGGTAAAAATTCAACAAATTGATTTATTTTCTCTCTCTTTTCACTGAAAATACGTTTTTGAATGAAAATTTAACCATTTGGTTGTAAATTAGCTTTTTTCTTGAAAATTCAAAATTTTTGTTTGAAAATTCGTAATTTTCACTTGAAAATTTAATAATTTGATTACAAAATATCTTTTTTGTTGAAAAATTATATTTACGAGCAGGCAATTCACATGTTTTAGAAAAATAAAATAAAGCCTATATTTTTTATTAATTTTTTTATTAAGTAGGTACTCTGTACATCGTGAGGTTTAGCATTTTCAGATTCTGAGGTACTGTCAAAATAGCTACAAAAAATGATGACTCGTACATATTAAATAAAAATGGATTTTAATCTGAAAAATGTTTATCATAAAATGCTGCAAACTCTCAGGAAACATAACTATTTTCGGTTTCGCCGTTTCTTTCGGGATAAAACTTGAGTAGGTAAAGGCAGTTTTAAGACAACTGTTTTCTTGTCTTTGAGAGGTACAGCACCAATCATTGCTGCAAACTCTGTCAATTTTTTAAGGCTTATACGACCTGCAATCGCTGTTGCAAATAATTCCAAGTCTAGCGCATAGTTAGATATCGCCAATGCCAAAATCATACAATGTACAATTCCTCCATCCTTTAAGGTATTTGGACGCAATCTAAACAGAAAAAAAAATTTGGTAATTGGGAATGGTTAAACTACGATACGCCACCTGGTGACAAAAATTTGAACTAGAAATAATAGGTACAATTTTAAAGATGCATTTTAATTTGTGCATAAAAGTGTTTTAACGGATTTTTTACGAAGCTTAAAGTATTTATTGAATAATAATAACTTTTTATCAGAAACAAAGGGCTTTAGATGGAATTTTCATATTATACAGTGAAAAAACTCATTTTGTTACAGAAAATTTGTCCTAAAAAAACAATCATTGTACTATTTATTGTGATTTTTAAAAGATTATCAACCTCAATCGTGTGTTTTTCGTATTCTTTGCATAATCTGGATAAAATTTGTCCCTACACACATTAATTAAAATTGATTTAAGCTTACAATGTATTGAAACTTACATGAAACAATAAAATAATTGTTTTTTTTAAACCTATTTGACAAAAATGTTCTTTTCACTGTATAAGATGAAAATTCTATCTAAAACTATTTTTTTATGAAGGTTTACTTATAGTATTCAATCATTGTTTTATACTTTTTAGATTTAAAAGTGTGAATAGTAAATAATAAAAACAAAGATTCCACCGGTTTCGTAAAGATTTCGGGCCGATTTAAACTATTTCAAAAAACAAATTTGCAATGATTTTTTTAAGATTTCAATGATTTCCCATATATCTCGATTATTTAAAAAATATTATGAAATATTTCAACAATATTTCAAATATCTCCAAAGATTTCATAAAGATTTAATTTTTTCCCCAAAGATTTCAATAATTTCATAAAGATTTCCATGATTTTTTAAAGATTTCACAAAGATTAGAAATATATCGCAAAGATTTCAAATAGACATATAAGATTTCATAAAGATTTTAGATAGATTTTAAAGAGAGTACCAAGATTTCCATTATTTTCTAAAGATTTCCCGAAGATTCCATAAGGATCAAACAAAGACAAAGATTTCAATGATTTTTCAAAGATTTTGAATAGGTTTAAAAGATTTCCTAAAGATTTAAAAAATATTGAAATAATTTCAAAAATATGACCAAATATTTCAAATATTCCTTAGTGAGTTCTCAAAAATTTTATACAGATTTTACATAGAATTAAAACATTTCGCAAAGACTTCGGGTAGATTTGAAATATTTCAGAAAGACTTCTATTATTTCACAAAGATTAAATATCCCTTTTTTCGGTTTTTGTTGAGATTTCGATTTTTTATTTAAAAACTTAACTATTTTCTTGAAAATTGGACTATTTTAACACAAAATTCCACTATGTGGTTTAAAATGAAGTTTTTGTTGAAAATTCAATTGTTCTGGAAAATATTCGTCTTTTTCTTTTGAAAAGTAATCTGTTTTCGTTGAGAATTCTATTTTTTTGTTGTTGAAAATTCAAATTATCGTATTAAAAATTTTACTGTTTTGCAGAAAATTTGTCCTTTTGGCATGAAAATTTAACAATTTGATTGACTTTTTTTCCTTGGCTGCAAAATCTTTCTTGCTAGAAAATATAATTCTTTTGTTGAAAATTCCTCTTATTAATTGGAAAACTTCTCTTATTGTAGAAATTTCATCTTTTGTAATTAAAAATGGAAGTTGCAATTTTTTTGTCAATATATCAATTAGTTTTATGCAGAGAACTCTTATTTTTGGTTGAGTCTGCGACTACTTAGTCAAAAATAGTTCCTTTTCTATCAAAAATTAATTTTTTTAAACTGAAATTGTTTTAAAATCTTTTTCATTTGATTGAAAATTCAACTACTTTGTTAAAAGTTCATTTTCTTGCGTTAAAGATTTATAATTTTAGTTCAAAATATACGTCTTTTCTATTAGAAAGAACATGTCTTTTTGTATAATTTGCCAATTTTTTACTTAAAATGCAGCTGTCTGGTTTTAAATTAATCTGTTTTGGTTGAGGCTTCAAGCATTTTGTGTAAAATTATTCATTTTGGTTGAATTAAATTGTGAATAAAAATAACGTTATTAAAGGTTAATTAAGTGGAGAATTAACATTTTCTGTTTGAAAATTTAACTACTTGGTAGAAAGTTAACTACTTTGTTCATATCTCAATTTTTTTGTTAAAGGTTCATCTCTGGTTGAAAATTGAACTATATGTATATTTTTTTCAAAATTTTTATTTGTTGCCAAAAATTAATTCTTTAAACTGAAAGTTGGAACTATTTCGTTTTTGGTTGAAAATTCGTCTTTTTAGGTTGATAATTCTAACGCTTTGTAGAAAATTAATCTTTTTGGCTTCAAAATACAATAAATTAGTCGAAATTGATTTTTTTGCTTGAAGATTCACCTCTTTGGTTACAAATTAAATAAGTTGTTAAAATTTTTTGTCTAAAATTAATATTTTAAACTGAAAATTAAACTATTCCATTTCTTGTTATAAATTTGTGTTTTGCGTTTGAAAACTCACGTCTTTTGGTATTAATTTCATCTGTTTCCGTTGAAAATTCAACTACTTTGTCAAACATTCTTTGTTTAGTTGAAAATTAATTTTTTTTGTCAACAATTGAATTATTTTATTGAAAATTCTTTTTCTTTTTTTGTCAACTAATTTAGACTACAATAAATAATACAGCTAGTATACAAAAAACATTTCACATTAATACTAGTTACTTGATTCAGATTTAAACTACTTTGTTAAAAGTTTACTTTTTTGGTTTGAGATTCATCTCTTTGTTGCAAATTCTTTTTTCTGACTTTAAAAATTAAATGTCTTAAGAAATTAATCTTCTTGGATGAATTCAACCAGAATCAACTGACTTTGATTCAAAATAAAAATATTTTTGGTTCAAAAATTCAATATTTTGTTAGAACTTCATCTTTTTGGATAAATTCAGCTTTTTTCATTTAAACAAAAAAATTTTTTGCTTGGATATTTCAAAAATTGGGTAGAAAATCGTCTTTTTGACTTAAAAAATCAACAATGTAATTGAAATTTTGTTTCTTATTTTACTGAGAAACTTTGTTTGAAAAATCAACGATTTGATTAAAAATTACTCATTTTGGACGAACTAAAATGCCTTTGATTTTAAATTAAAATCTTTTTCGTTTGAAATATTAACTATTACATTCATTTTTTGTTTAAATATTTGTCGCTTTAGTTCAAAATTCATTTTCTTCATTGAAACTGCAACTATTTTGTTGAAAATTTGTCTTTCTGGAATAAAAATTCAACTAATTGGTTGAAAATAAACTTTTTTGTTTAAAATTAAATTTTGTTTTAGATGTTCATATTCACGGGTTGAATATTAAACTGTTTTTTTAGAAAATTCGTCTTTATGGCTTTATGGCTTTAGCCATTCTGTTGACATTTTTCTTTCTTTTCTGACTTTGTTTTTTGGTTGAAATTTTTTCTTTTGATATGAAAATTCATCTCTTGGTAGATATTTTCAATTTTTTTGGTTTAGTATGCAATCGTTTCATGAAAAATTAATCTGTTTTGATTAAGGATTCAACTATTTTGTAGAAAATTGATCTTTTTTAGTCCCAAATTCATAATTTTAGTAAAAAATTAATTTTATTCAATGAAAAATTTATTTTTGCTCGGTCAAAAATTAATCTGCTCTGGTTGAACATTCAACTATTCTGTTGAAATTATACTTTTTTTTGTCAAATATAAATTTTTTTAACTAAAAATTTTAACATTTTTATATTTACTTGAAAATTCATCTTTTTGGGTTGACATTTTTCTCTATTAAATGAAAAATCTTTATTTAAAATTCTTTATTTTGCTTTGCAAATTCATGTTCTTTGTTATAAATTCATGTTTTTGTTCGAAATCTAGCACGTAGTTTAAAATTCAATTTATTGGTTTAAGATTAATCTGTTGGGTTAGGAATTAAAATATTTCGTTAAAAATTCGTTTTTTTTTTTGTCAAAAATTAATATTTTTACCTCAAAATTTAACTATGAAAAATCTTGTTTGTTTTAATGTAAGTCGAGGGGACATCAGCTAAAAAAAGGTTGATTTAGTAACGCACCTTCCGTTAACGCTGGGTATACTGTATTTTTCAATGATATACTCATTAACTTCAGTTGAAAAAGGGCATATTTCGGCAGCACGTCTCTTTGAATCCTTCATAGGAATATTCAGCCACGCTGATACTGCTTCAATGTACAACAAAGCGGCGAGTCTTTTACTAAAATCTGCATGGTTCTTTCCACTTTCTAACATCTTCTTGAAGAACTTGGATTTTCTGAATTTTACAAGAAAAGGAAGAAATCATCTTAGTAAAATAACATTTGAATGAATTTGGAATAATACCTACAGTACACACTTGAACTAGGATATCCAAAAAAGAATAATACCTATAGTACTCACTTAAACTAGGATATCCAAAAAAGATAGCATTTTTTTAGAAATTTCTTCGAATCGACACAAAAATACATTCATTTTTTAAAATTATATTTATAGGTTCCGCAAGCTCCATGAAGTTCAAAATCAGATCATTTTTTTACGCTAAGTTATGACTTTTTTAGGTTTATTTAAGTAAAAATTGTTTCTAATACATAAACTACTACTTTCTTTTATAACTTGATGTTTACAATAATTGTATGAACAATTTATTTTTGTTTTTCGCATTTTTTTCTTAGAATAGTTATTATTATTATTATTTATTATTATTATTTATAATAATATTTTCTTAAAATAATGCTAGCAAGTTGCAGTTTTTTCTAAAAATTTACACTTTATGTTCACTTTTCAATTATAGTGAAAAATAATTACTCGATGTTAACAAACATAATTTTTTAACATTGTATTATTACTTTTAATAACATTCTCTTTTATGAATGCTAGGAAGTTGCATTTTTTCTGAAATTATCATTATTCTATCCATTTTTCACTTAGAGCGAGGTAATATTTAATGTTAATTATAATAATGTTATGTATTTAATGCAATTTAACAAACAATTGTTTAAACAATTTATTATTAACATTAATAATATTCTCTTCGAATAATTTTCGAAGAGTGTGGGTTATTTCTGAAAATTTCAACATGATTATCTCTTATTATTTGTAAGAAAAAAGTTACCGTCATAAATTATTGCTTTAATGGGTTTTTTTTTTAAGAAACTGATATTATTTTAGAGAAGTATAATTCGTAATTGTCTCGTTTCGTTCACTATTTTGTTAGGAATTAAGGAAGATAGTATATTTTCCTTGAATATTCGATTTAAAAAAAACATTTAATAATCTTTAATGATAAATTACGACACGGAAATTAAATATCGGACTAAGGGGTACGTGTGATCTATTATTTGTTTTTCGTTTTCATTGTGAAATACGAAAATTTGTCTACAGTTCGAGGTTAGTTGGATAGATTTATGAACCTCATTTTTATAATTTTGTATTTAATACTTTTGACAAACATAGAATCAATATAAATAACAATAATTTAAAATAATAATTTAAAAAAAAATTTAATATATACATTTCCACAGAAAAATATTTTTTTAATCGATTTAGAAATGATACAATTAAAAATAGGTAAGTATTTTAATATCACAGAAGCTTCATTTCAAATTCAATTTTTTTTACTTTATGTTTATTAAATTTCTTAGCAATGACAAAAAATTGAAGGCAAACATACATTATAAGAGGAGGTTGATGTCTTTTCTAGTTGGATGAAATTTAAACTACTTTTTTTAATTCAGTTGTTTGGTTGAAGATTCATAATTTTAGTAGACAATTTAATTTTTTTGTTTTAAATTAGTTTCTTGGCAGAAAATTCAAACATTTTGTTAGAAAATGTAACTATTAGGTTTAAAATGAACTTTTTTGTTGGACATTCAACTCTTTTTTTGAAAGTTCGTCTTTTTGGTTTGAAAATGGTAGAAAATTCAACTGTTTGTATTCAAACAAAGTTTTCTACTTTAAATGGGAATTTTCAGTATTAAAATTTTTACCACTTCGTTGAAAATTCATTTATTTTGTTAAAAGTTCAACTATTTTGGTATGAAGCTCAACTATTTGGTTGAAAAGTAACTTTTTTGTTGAAAATTCATATTTTCAGTTTGAAAATAGAAGTGCTTTGTAGAAAAATTTCATTTTTGTTCTTGAAATTCCTATTATTTTGGTAAAAAAAATAATCGGATATGGTTGGGAATTTTCTGGTTGAATTCAACTGTTTTTACTTCGTTGACGATTTGTCTTTTCTGGTTAAAAAGTCAAGTATTCGGATGAAAATTAATCAACTTTGTGAAAGAATCCGATTTTTTTTGTTGAAGATTCATATTTTAATTAAAATTTCATTTCTTTGGTTGAAACTTTACCTATTTTCTTTTAAATCCGTTTTTTTGGGCAAAAATCCAAATTGTTTTGAAGAAAATTTAACTATTAGGTTGAAAGTTTACTTTTTTTTGTAAATTAAAATATTTTGTCAAAAGTTTGCCTTTTGGCTTCAAAATGGTAGAACATTCAACTTTTTGGTTGAAAATTAACTTTTCTGTTCCAAACAATTTTTTCGGTATGGAAATTTATGTATTTCGTTAAAAATTCAACTATTTGGTGGAGCGGTCAAGCATTTGGTTGAAAAGTAACTTTTTGTGGAAAATTCATCATGCCGGTTTGAATATTCCACTCTTTTGTTCAAAAGTATTCATTTTGACTTAAACATTAATTTTTTCTGGTAAAAAAATTTCAAATTTTGTATTAAAAAAATAACTGTGGTTGGAAAAAGTGACTGAAAAATCTTTCTTGGTGGAAAATTCAAATATTTTGTTTAAAATTCCTCGATTTGATTGAGAATGCAATATTTTTACTTGAAATGTTAGAAGTTTAAAGCGTTTTTTCCGAAAGTTGAAACATGCTGGCCCTGGCACTTAAAATTGCTACCTGAATTTCAGAATGGAGTCTTAAATCTAGACAAATTGTATTGAATTTAATCAAATCAATTTTAAGGTATAACAATCATAAGCACTATTTTTTACGTTAATGCAAATAGTATTTTCAACTATGATGAAAAGTCCACGAAATTTTATTCTATTAATTTTATTCTAAATCTAAAAATGTTCTGATTGTTTTTTATTCGTAATCTATGGCTAATTTTGAAGAGAAATGTTGAGTTTCAACTCGATTCACCTAATATTGACGATTCTGAATAAAATTTAAAAAAACGTTTTTCCTTACAAAAAATACGTGTAAAACTTCATGGAGCTTGTGTGACCTCTAAATATAATTATTTTCAAAGAAACCATTTTATTTTTTTATAGATTCGAACAAATTTGGGGACGACATGCAATGAAAATTCGATACTAACCCTTCCATATTGTTCTCAATTTCTTCCAGATTTACATTGTATAAGGTTTTTAGTATAGTTTTTGGAACAATGTCGTTAATGTCGTAAACATCTGAAACATCTGTTGCATCTCTATTGCAAGGAGGTACAATGGTGTTTGCCAAGGATTCTTCAGTGTCTGATCCATCTATCTTTTCAATATCCACATCTAAAAACAGGAAATTGATATTTAAAAATCAATTAATAAAAGTTGCAGGTAAATATTTAATTGTTTACCATAACAGGTAAACTATAAATTATTATTATAATTTATTATAATATTATTATATACTCATTATACATTATCATAAAATTATAATTCATTCTTCTCGGTTAAAAAGTCTACACGGTATTTGCCGTTAAGTTTTCATCTTTTTTATTTACAAATTTTATTATTTGGTCAAAAATTAAATTATTTTGTTAAAAAATCAACCATTTTTTAAATCCTACATATTTTTTGAAAATGGTCTTTTTAGCCTGACAATTCAAAAAATTTTATTGAAATTTTGATCCTTTCTTAAATAAAAACTTTTTAAATAAAAATTCACCTATATTGTCAAATATTTAATTTGTTGTAAAAAATTCATATTTTCAGCTAGAAAATCCTTGGCTGAAAGTTGAACTAGTTTCTCAAAAAATATTTTTTTTTTTTGGTTAAAGATTTATGATTTAAATTGGAAATTCGTGTTTTTTTAGTAATGATTTTTTTTACTGAAAATTTAATTATACTGTTCAAAATTCAACTTATTGGTTGTGAATTACCTTTTTGCCGAAAATTCAGATTTTCGAATTGCAAATTAAAAAATTTGCAATTATTTGTTTGAATATTCGTCTTTTTGCCTGCTTAAAACCTAACTTTCTCGATAAAAATTCATATTTTCGGGTAGAAAATTCAACTTAAATTAAAATCTTTTTTTTATATATCAACTACTCCATTTTTTGTTAAAAATTCATATTTTTAAATTTAAAATTCAACTTTTTGGTTTCAAATTAGGCTAATTTCTTTAAAATAATTTTTTTCGTTGAAGATTCATAACTTTAGTTGAACACTTGGTTTTTTTTTTGGTTAAACAATTTTTTTAAGATGAAAATTTAACTATTTTTTGAAAATTCAACTGATTGGTTATAAGTTATCATTTTTATTTTAAATTACCATTTTCGGAGAGAAAATTCATATGTTCGACTTGAAAATAAAACAAATTTGTAGAAAAATAAACTACTTGGTTGAAAATTGATGTATTTTGTTGAAAATTAATTTTGTTGCTTAAAATGCTACCGTTTACTTATAAATGATCTTGTTTTAGTTTATGATTCAAGTATCTCGTTGAAAATTAGTCTTTGCTGGTTTAATCCAACTGATTGTTACTTTAAATAAAATTTTTTTATTTATATTAACAATTCAACTCGTTGCATAAAAGTTAAACCACTTTCTTAAAATGCTCATTTTTTGGTATAACTTTCTTTGAAAATTCGTTTATTTTTTGTTGATTATTACTTACTTTTCAACTGAAAATTTAAATATTTTGTTGAAAACACAACTAGGTGGTAGTGAATTAACTTTTTGTTAAAAATTAATATTCTCGGTTTGAAAATTCAACTGGTTTATAGAAAATTCGTCTTCTTTTTAAAATTTCACAATTTGGTATAAAATTAATCTATATCGTACAAAATTAAACAGTTATAAAAAAGTTTTTTTTTTTAATTAAAAATTAATTCTGCTCAATAAAAACTTAACTACAATATTTTTTTACTTTTTACTTAATTACACATTCTGTAGTTGAAAAAATCAACCATTTAATTTAAAATGTTTAGAAAAGAACAGAAAAACTAACTAAAAACTGATTAAATAACATTTGGACTGAAATCACGTCCATGGTTCAAAATATTTAGTTGAAAATTTATGTATTTTTGTTGAAAATGCGTCCTTTTAATAGAAAATTAATCTTGTTGCTTGAAAATCAATTGTTTTGGTTAAAACGCAACTGCATGATTCAAAATTAACTTTCTCTGTAGAGAATTCAAGTATTTTGATGAAAAATCGTTTTATTTTGGTTATATTCAAACTGTTTTTTAAAATTAAAATCTTTTTTGATTTCAATATCAACTATTACATTTTTTGGTGAAAATGAGTATTTTCCGGTTGAAAATTCACACGTTTGTTAGACAATTTATCTATTTGGCTTGAAAATTCAACAATTTTGTAGGCAATTCAACTTTTTTGTGAAAAATGTATGTGATTTGATGAGAATTCATCTTGTTGATTGAAAATTAAACTATTTGGTTCAAATCACAGCTGTTTTTTTTTAGAAAAAGTAAAAAAATAGTATAAAGGTTAAAAAAAATCCAAATAGCTTCAAAAGTGTTGTGAATCCGAGGTCTCCAATAAGCTGCAAATAAAACTTACTTGAAACAGTGTTTTCGAGAATTTCCTTAACGGATTCGTCACTGATCTTCATTTTTTCACGAAGTTCTGTTCTGCGTTTTACCCGCTTGGAGCCAAATTGTTTATTTAATGTCGCAATTTTATCCACCTCAAAAATTGGATCAACATTTAAATTTCGATCAAGCACAGGTGTAACGTCCCATCGTTCCGCCTGAACAAGTTTGATTTTTCCCGTCTTTTTATTATGAATAACTAACATTGTGCACATAGCTTCTTCGTCGTGATTTGGCCTGTAGCCTTTATATACAATTTTTCCATTTGATAAGGCCAACACCGTTTTTCCAGATTTTTCTTCCGTGAATACACCACTCTTCATGTTATTTGTTTCGTCATCTTTCAGCTGGCCATTTAGAAAATTTACTAGAAAAAATAGTTTTTTTCGGAAATTTGAACAATATTCAATGATTATGAAGGTATTTTAATTTGTTGATATGCATTGTTTAATACCAAAAATTTCATTCCCGACATAATGCTTATTACATATTATTCGTTACTCCTTAATTCCAGATTTGAGCGATTTTATTGATTTAAAAACAATTTTAATTTAAAAAATGTGAATTTTACTAAATTAATGAATTTAATCATAGCTTATGGTACATGAAACTATTGTTAATTACGTGACAATAATCTGCATGACTTTTATAGGTAAAAAATTTTAGGACTAAATTTGACACTTTAAACTGAAGTCTATCACAAAATTGATGTTCTATGGTTGTTAAATACTCATTCGAAACATTTTTTTCTTTAACTAAATTTTTTTAAAAGAAATTTCACATTCTTATAAAGAAGTAAGATTTTTTATTTAAAATTTAAGAACCTAAATTCAGAATCAATCAAAATTTTTTCAATTTTTCTTCAATATCCAACATTCAAATTTGACTACGATATTCTTGTAAATTAAAAAAAAAAGTAGCCAACGATCAAGCTTGGGAAAGCCTCTAAATCCACTTCTTTCTATTTTCCTGACGTCTTTTTTAATTTTCAAACACTCATTCTAATTTTGGTTTCTAATAACAGAAATTTTAAAGAAATGTCACATGTTTGTGAAGGAGTAATTATACTTTTAAAAATACTTTTAATTTAAAGGACAAATTTTGTATTGAAGAACTTGAATTCAGAATAAATCGAAATTTCCATTCTTCTTTAACGTCCAACATCTAAATTTTACTGCGATATTCCTGGACATTAAAAAAAAGAAACAAGAATTCAACGATTAATTTAAAGAACACACTTTTAAATGTATCCATTTAAGTTCAAAATAAACAAATAAAGAGGACAAATAAAACAAAGCAGCCTCCAAATCTCCTTTCTTCTTTTTTTCTCTTGTCTCTTTTAATTTTAATTTTTAATTTTTAATTCAAAAAACATTCACAAAAATCGACTAACATTTTGGTGTTCCGCTTGTAATATAAATGGAGATATTTAAGAAATTATTGTCCCAATTGAATTAGATTAGAAAAAAATTTTAAATATTAACTCAAAAGTCACATATCGGACATAAAAACAACTATAGCGATCCCTAGATTTTTTATCTCTAAAAAATACACAATAACTTTTTCACAACAGAAAGAAATTTTCCGCTTCAAGGTTTTAAAAAAATAAAAAAATCGATATGTGGATGGGTAATCAAGGGCATATTTATTTATAAAAAAAAGTATTTCTTAAAGTAAAGTAGGAAGAAATACAAAAAATATCTGGAAACTAGGACTAAGAGTGGAAATTTCTCAAAAAAGGGGAAACTTTTTGAAAAAAAGTAAATAGGGTAATGACAGTGAAACCTGAAATTTGGACAATACACTCGTAAACCTAGGGGGAAAAACGATTTGACGACTATTTTATTGAAAGGATGAATCTTCAACAACAAAATTTTCTTCTAACAAAGTAACTCAACTTTCAGCCAAGATAGTTGAATCTTCAACTAAAAATATAAATTTTCGCCCAATTCTTTCAAAGAAAAAAGATTAAACTTCAACTTTAAAACCAAAAAATTGATTATTTTAGAAGACATTTGAATTTTCAACAA
The DNA here is from genome assembly GCA_010014905.2 of Druon quercuslanigerum. NCBI lineage: Eukaryota > Metazoa > Arthropoda > Insecta > Hymenoptera > Cynipidae > Druon > Druon quercuslanigerum. Next base: position 2,752 of record JAAAKG020198285.1, on the reverse strand, counting down.
CAAAAAGTAACTTTTCTACAAAAAAAGATTGACCTTTAACCAAAAAGTACGAATTTTGTATTCAAAACGACGAATGTACCACAAAATAGGTAAATTTTCGTCCAAAAAAATATTACTTTTCAACAAAATACAGTTGCATTTTCAGACAAGAAATATGAATTTAATTAAGAACCTAATGGTCGAATTTTCGAAAAAAATAAATAAATTTCAACTTTAAAAGTACAAAAAATTATATTTTTTTAAGAAATTTAAATTTTCAACATTAAAGGTCATTTTAAAGCAAGAAATATGAATTTTCTACAGCAAAAAATAACTTTTCTACCAAAAAAGATGGACTTTTAACACTAAGGAACGAATTTTTCGATTCAAAAGGACAAATATACAACGATTCAGTTCAGTTTTCGAGCCAAAAAGATCAATTTTTAACCAAATATTTAAGTTTCAACAAAAACAGCTGGATTTTTTTTATTGGGTTTCTAATAATCCAGTTCGAATTTAAGCGAAGAAAAAGTGTGAAGCCAAAACATTGGTAGATTTAACAAAATATTTGTTTACTATGATTTAAAAAAGATTAAAATGAAAAAAATAAGAAAAAAGAAGGAAGTGGATTTGGAGATGTCCTTCAACTTTTCTCTTTTTCAAATTAAATTTGAAAAATTACATTTAAGATTGTATTGTCTAAATTTTATTGTAGATTCTTGTTTTTTTTTTTATTTACAAAAATTTCGCAGAATATTTAAAAAAGTACATAATAATATTCAGATTCACAATAGTTAATATTGTTGATTATTTCATTCTTACCAATAATAGGTGGAAGAGAACTTGTATCGTCGCCATGAAGGATCACATCCTCTATTTCAGCCTCAATCTTCATTTTGCGAGCGTGTTTCGTTTAAAATTAAATTAATTCGTATTTTTCTTATTTAGAAAGAATTATCTCTTTTCAAAAACTTTGAGGTTAGAAATCGTTCATCAATTGTGTCAAAAACTTAAAACAGCATGGTATGCACCCAGAACAGTGTAGAAAAGGTTTCATAGTATAGTTGAGTATAGTATCTTATTTGTCAGGGATGAATCGTAGGCTATTAATCATAGCTTCTTAGACAGGGATGAATAAGTAAAATACCCTAGATAAATTACGTAGTTTTTTTTACTGTGAATTACTAGGTATTTTACGTGACTATTTCCTTACACTATGTAAATTACGCAAAAAGGGACTAAAAAATCATATTAAAATATTTTTCAATTACAAGTATTTAAATTAACAAAAATAACAATATTTCACAAATATCACTTGTACACCTCTAAAATTAGGATAATTCTATGTTATAAATAGAAGTTCCGAGTGTTTTTTGCTTCTGTTTCGCTTTAGTTGATATTATTATTTTTCAATGAACAATATTGACGCTAAAAAAAAACTTACAAATGCCAGTGCCAGTAATTCAAAAAAGTAAGGTTATGCACAGCTGTACAGGTCCGCCATCTTAGTACGGAATTTACTAGGTATTTTACCTGCTTTCTACGTAAAATACTTCGCTTAAGGTTCCATTTACACCTCGCTTATTGCCAGGCGGAAAATGAATCTTCCTCTCACTCTACCACGTGACGAAGCCATGCATTTATCTCATTCTGGACTTTTCTTTATCCGTCAAGATTTCCCGGTTTGTTGGAAAATCTAGAGTGAGATAAATGTATAACAACTTTACGCGATAGAATGAGAGAAAGATACATTTTCGGTTTGCATGTAAGAGAGGTGTAAATAGACCATAAGTGTTTCGCGTAAAAACTTCAAGTTACGCATGAGTACACATCCCTGCTCTTATGTATTTTCAGCACAGCGCATCTAAAAACAAGATGGAGATCCCTTGATGTCCAAGTTGATTACTTCCTAATAACTCCAGTGCAGCGGTATTTATCCTATTACTCCCTAATTTTGCATTATAACAAAATTTCTTAAAGTAAAGTACGAAGAAATACAAAAAATATCTGGAAAATAGGACTAAGAGTGTAAATTTCTCTAAAAAGGGGAAACCCTTAATATCTTTGATCGTAAGTAATGGTACTGGATCACTTTAAAAATTTTTTAAAGTGAAAAAACGCTATTTTTCAGTTTTCTTCTAAGCGAATTCTATTAGGACGAAAGGTAAAACTTGAATTATGAACATGTAATACATATTTTCTTATGTTATCAACATAAAAAACAATGTAATCAACCAGTACATTTTTGAATAAATATATTTTTTAAAGCAACAACTATACAATTAGTAATTTCCACTTCAACCACGAGCTAACTTTACTTCGTTGACTGCTGGGGAGAAAACAATGGACCAAATGCATGGGATTCGGTCAATTTTTGCCCTATTTTGCTAATATCTTCGTAGAAACTAATTTTTTCCTTATAAGTGTATGTATAAAATAGTTTTTATATTTTAATTACTATTTAATGAAATAATAAAATGGTAACAATCATTATTTATTGCGAAGATATTACAAAAATCAGGGTTTATTCCATGCATTTAGTCCATTGTTCCTCGGCATTCAACGAAGTGAAGTTAGCTAGGGGTTGAAGTGAAAATACCTAATTATGTATTTTCACTTCAATGATCTATTCATTTATATATATATATATATATATATATATATATATATATATATATATGATGATATATATGATATATGATATATATATATATATGATGATAGCTGCAGGGCGTGCCATGCACAGCCCGAGCATCTAGGACACATACTATCT
>JAAAKG020198274.1:0-23842 GCA_010014905.2 Druon quercuslanigerum | reverse complement strand
TCGCACGCCGCACTGTTTTCAAAAGTTGTCAAAAGACAGCATGGTAAAACAGCGAACAGACATGGTAAAACAGTCAAACTTCCCCTTGCCCCGTTCACCCGCTGACGACGGCAGCGCGCGTACAATTGGTCTGCTAACTAAATATAATCATAATAGTACGCGACCGTTTCATTCCCATTGCGTTGACCGCCCCTGGTCGGACTATACAACTTATATATAGCCTTGGCGCGAGCAAATATTAAATCTTCCAGAAGTTTGAATCAAGGAGACTTGACAGAAGTATTGCCAAAAGATAAATTTCTATACGTATTAAAAAATACTTTTGACAACGTTAATATCGAAATTGTAATTTTTTATTGTAATTGTAATTTTAAACGAAAATCACCGAAGCAAAATTGGAGGCCGCAAGGGAGTCAATAAAACATAGAGAAGGGTAAGTGGTAAATTCATGTAGTTAGACAATATAGAGAACCAAATGCCATACTAATAGATCGGGTTAGTGCTTTTATAAGCACCCTCCTGAGAAAATTATCTAAAATAGTTGCAATCAGACAAATAACTACTTCCGGGTACCGCCCGCAATCGAATGGATCTTTAGAGCGAAGTCATGCAGTATTAGTTGATTGCATTAGATCTTATGCCAATAATTATGATGATTGGCACAAACCATTACCATTGGCTATGTTTTCCTACAAAGCTTCAATTTGTGAAGCAATAACATTCACACCTTTTGAAATAATTTTCGAACAAACTGCGCGGACACCTAGTAAATTTCTCACTTAGGAAAGGCTGGAAACCTACGAGTCATAATTAAAAGACTTAATAACTAGGCAATCAGAAATCAAATTTATAACTACAAATAATTTTATTCAAGCAAAACAGAGGTCAAAGCAATGATGTGATCTAAAAGTAAAACTTTTCACTGTAGACTGTGTATACGTAAAAACAGAAACAAAAAGTAATAATTTATACAGTAATAGTCACGGTCCTCATGCAATAATAGACTTATTAGATAAGCACACCCGGATCCTAGAAACCATAGATGGTAAACGTTTCCAAAAACGTTTTAATAAATTAAAGGCTGCTTAGGAGTTACCATGACTAATATATCCTTAATAACATAGCCATTTCCTTTACAGGATGGCTGTGTCAATCATTTTGACATAGCTTCTGAAAGGGCAAATATATGCCTCTACTATCAGCCTAAAGGGAAAAGTAAAAAATTTAAACTTCGCCAAGGGGCCCTTAGAAGAATTTGCCCCAGAATACGATTTTGCAAAACCTAGCGATGGAAAACGAAGCATTTAATCAGATTAATATTCCGCAGCTAAAAACATTCTTAAAGAATTAGAAAATACCGAATACCGAAAATACAATTGAAGACTCTCACGTTATCTGCTTAGACAATGAAACAAAAATACGAATCAAACTTTATAAATCAGAAAATGCTTGTGAATATGGCTATTTGAAAAGACACACAATGAAATTCTGTGGTAAAACCGTAAAAAGAAACAAGAATCTTTTCGGACAACAGGCAGTTACAGAGGACCAATTTTGGTCCTCTTTGAACTGGTCAGACAATGTCAAAATTAATCTAAAAACAATTAACCCCATGAAAATTCTGCTCTAAGCTTAGCTACTAACGCATCCTACTATAACGCTGTTTCTATAAATATTAATTAATTAATATAATTCTCAATTTACAGTTAGATTGGTACAGTTCAACCTCAAGTTTTCTAAAATGGAAATGGATTGTATGCCTATCGTTTCAAATCATCTCGGAAGGTCTTACTCATTATAAGGTCCAACTACTAAAGAAGAATTCAGGAATTTTTACAAGGAGCTGGAGTCGATAAGATTGACCTAGTACTATTTGAGAATCGTAATCTTTTTGGATATTGGTTACTTTACTCAGCACTACCAGCTCGCGGATACGTCACGCAACATCGAGAATTTAAATAGGATGCTCTTCGAAACAAAGAAGTACAAGCCGGAAACTAACACACAACCCAGGACAACGAAAAAAGGCGAGTGCCAATGTATATAGCTAACGCTGAAATTCTGGACGTACATAAAGAATTACAGATGAGAACCACTGAAATACAAAGAATGCAATCATTACTTGAGAGAACCATGAAAAATATGAACGTCCAAGATAAAAGCACAAACGATTCATCATACCTTAATTATATAAGGCAATGGACCTCGCATGTAGAAGGAAAAGTCGATCCTCTACTCGATACTCTGCTGAAGTTCACAGATATTGTAATAAAATCTCAAGAGAAAAATGTGCACCCGACAATGATAACTAAAACCATTACATGAAACTATACTCGAAATACATAGTAGACTAGGCAAATATAATTTCCCAATTCCAAGTACACGCATTAGAGCCGAAGATTTACAGCTGATTGGCTTATTTCATTAGGAATGAGAGCCGACTCATCTATGATCCTTTGCCGTAATTCATCTAAATTTTGGGGTTTCGTTTTGCACACCCGATCTTTCAGATAAGCCCAATAATATCCACCGATCAACAACTACCTCATCGAATTAAGCGCAAACGTCTCGTCCATAGTGAGTAGCTACACACTCCTGCTGAAATCATATGTCTTCAAAGTTGCCTCCAGCTAGTTCTCTGTTTGGAATGGAATGGAAGCTTCTAATGTGTCCCATGACGTGACGATCGAAATCGTCTTCATTCAACATGTTAAACAGAAGATTTACATTTATGCATACATGCATTTTTTTATTCATCCCCGAGAATATATCGTCTTGGGTTCGGCATGGCTCGTCTTAAGTTCGTCTTCAAGATGGCTATGCCTTGCTAGCGGCCAGGGCGAGACTTAGTAGTGGAAAACGTAAGTCTTGAGTTTATGATTAATGTTTACGACTGGTTTTGAAGACAAGTCGGGAAGGACTTGTCTTGAGACGATAAGTTTTATAGTTAATTTTAAGACCAGTGGAGATAGACATGTCTTAGGGCGAGAAGTTTAAGCCTTGAGAAGTAAACCAGATTTTGTCTTAAGAGAGTTACATTACCAATTTAGGGCTTTAATATTTTCCAGGGTCAAAATTACAAAAGTTTACGTTTTTGAATTTTTTGTCCTTTATACTCTGATCTCTACTAACTATCGACCCTTCCGGCAGGGCCTGCGAGTTCCAAGAATCAGGTAGCTAGGCTGGAGCCAAACATTTGATATCCGCTAAGGAATACAATTTTACGACCGATAGAACCTGCCAGCAAAAAGATTAAAACTGTGATTTGCTACAAGCATCTAGTGAACTGTTCGCAATGGAAAAGAATGCAACATAATTATTGCAACTAAAGAAAATTATTAATGCTTAAAAAGCAAATACCATGGAGATAAATAATCAAAATTCCGTTAAATTGAAAGCGGATTATTCATGACCCTCGGAGGTCTTGAGAGATCGTATTAGTTATATCTTGGTTATGTCTTGGACGAAGACTTAACCAAGATGAATTATTTTTACTCGGGTCAATTTTCATTCTTAACATGTTTTAACAGTCTGAATTCTGAGTCAAATAAGGTTCGTCTTGAGAATAGTTTACGTCCACTTAAATCAACATACTCAAATTATAAAAGTAAGATATTATCTTATTTAACGTCTCAGTTTCGAGACGCATTCAGGCCTCGATGTCTTGGACCCGAATCCAACACATCACCAAGTCCAGCTCACGTCGAAGCATTTTTACTCAAGTGTATGACTACCCATGTACCCAGAAGATAGACATTTACACAGTTATTGATTTGAATATCATTTACAGTTCAGGATTAAACAATCTTTTTTGACAATAGGTACCTAATGGTTATTTGAATACCTACAATAAACTAATGTTTTAGAAAAACAAGTCATTTACACTATTTTTCGCCTTTCCACTTACAGTCTGACACCATTAGGCTTACCAAGATTGTGACGGATAGATTAGTTATTCCCGTCAGACAACTCAGCAGTGTCTTTAAAAAAAAAGTTATATAAAATACGTTTGTTGTTGCTATTTTTTCGCAAAAAATTTTTTTGCTCTATTAGTGTTCGTGAAAACAGGGAGGCGCTAGCTTGCCGTCAACTCAGCAGTACCCTCTACAAAAATCATTAGATCTTAAATAGTTACTAGGTTAGATTTTTTTACTGTTTTTTTCCTCTACAATGTGCTATGAATCGCTTTTGTAAAATCAACCCTTATTTGAAAAAATTACCCCCACCCAATATGAAAAAATGTATCTAAAAATGACAAGGGTAGATTGTTTATCTATTTTTTACTTCCCAATATGATATGAAACAATTTTGTTACATCAACTTTTATTTTAAAGAGCGACACCCTGTGCTGCAAAAACGTATTTTAAAAAAAGAAACTATCGAGATGGAAATTACTTATAATATATTAACACGAGATTTTTAAATCATAACTAAAGAGCAAAATTATTATTTACCCCTAATCGTTACAAAAACAAACAATGTATTTGTATCCGAATACAAACCTGCAGACTGATGCCAAAATATGTATATATTAACTGCTGCGATTTTTGTGCTCTTTTTTTATTTTCCAACCTCATATCAATCGCTTTGGTAAAATTTAACATGCCACATGGTAACATGGTACTTGTAAGCGTAATTATTTCTCACCCCTGATTTTCATAAAAGTAACCCCCGTAATGTATAAGCTAAAATTTCAAGTCGCTGCACAGTGGGGAAAAAAGAACTTTTTTTGGAGGAAAATCGACTGACAGTGCAATTCTTAACGGATATTGATTTTTCTTTTTTAAAATTTACCGTTAGGCTTCCAGGTATAATATTTAACTGTTCAATTTTTATTCTGTCTTGACGAAAAATTGTTATTTAACAACAAACTTCCACCTTTTTGTTGCTAAACTTTTCCATGAAACCATTTCTTCTAAGACTTTGGAGTTCATTAAAAAGGTCATAAATGAATGTAAAAACTAACACCAAATAATTTAATAGCGGGTTAGAGTAACAAAAGTTTTCTAATAATGTTATAAAAAAATTAATCAACAAGTCATTTTTTCGTGATTTGCAATGATAAGCTTATTTTGACCAATATCTTTTGTATAAAATATCTTAGATAATGATGTGACCTTACAATAAGTTAAGAGTAGCTAATGCTTGTCAATTATTTAGACAATTTTTATAGACAAATGCACATTTTAACCATTTTATGATGAAAAGGCTTGATTTTTATAATGACTAACAAGTGTTCATTTTTAAAATAATTTTTATAAATAAATTCACAATTTGACCATTTTTTAATTAAAAGTCTTGATTTTTTACGGAATCAACTTGAACTGTTTTTTAAAGACTGCTTGCTCTTATATTTTTCAAAGTGACAAAAAAATGTTATTAATCAAAACAATTTCTATCAGGAAATGCACATTTTGACGATTTTTCGAATTAAAAGGGTTGATTTTTATGCGGAAATAATTTAAAACGTCTTGCAAAAGAATCTATGCTATCAAATTTTTAATAGTGCTAGAAATTGATCATTCTTTAAACGATTTTCATAACAAAATACACATTTCGACGTTTTTTTTATAAATCGGTTTAATTTTTTGGATTCAATGCGAAATATTTGGAACAAGAATTTTTTGCTTAAAATGGACAAAAATCTAGTGACCGCCCAATTCATCATAAATCGTAAGAAAAAATTTCTAATGTTTGGAAAAACTTCTAATAGAAGTTCACACTTTGCAAACTTGGTTTTATTTACAAATAAATTTTTGTTTTCAGCTTCAACGCTTTTTCCATAAAAAGAAGATATGTTATTAAATGAAACCAAATTAAACTTTAAGCGCATGCATCCATGTTCCCGTAAACCCCACATCTATAAACCCCAAAACCAAAAAATCCTGACTTAAAATCAATGAAACTTGAAACAAATAAACTTCAATCGTCTAATAAATTGGTCAAATGTAGAACATATGACCATACATTTAATAACTCATTAAACTTAAACCTGTAAACTTCAAACCTGAAATCTTTAAATCTATCAAGTTAAACTAAACCGATAGTCTATAAACCCTAGATATGCTTGCCCTAATAAGACAAGACCTGAATCATATGCCAGCAAACCAGTGAACCTATTAAACGGAAACTCACAATTTTCAAATCTATAAAATTAAAACTTACAAAACTATCATTCTAAAGTCTAAATAAATCAAACTTTGACATTATTAACTTAAACTTATACCGTAACCCAAAAAACTCAAATCTTTCAATTTAAAATTTCTATAACCCAAGTTAATAAATCTTAAAATCATAAATTCTGCAATAAACCACAAAATAATCGAATATAAATCCAAAAACTCTAAGCTTGTAAGTCCTGATCCTTTTTTTTATTCGCACAGGGGGAAAATGCTTTACACACGATCTGCAGCCATTCGGGGCTTATAACAGCTGTGTGGAACTGTTAGCTCCCGGTTTTTTACATCAGAAAATAACCCTTCACTGTATAGCTTGTATACATCCTGCGAATTGTACGATCGCGAAAAGAAATAAAATGAACACTTGCCCCTGAATTATTGATTTCGATGTGATTAAGGTAACAATCTTGCTTGGCTTTTGTTATATCATCGTAAGATGGATACATTTTACTTTTAAATATTTGTAAATTATGCTCTCTTATTTTTCGATAGGTCTGTTTTGAGAGACGCGCATCAGTAAACACAGCAAATGCTTGATTTCTTACACGATCATTGTAATTACTCTCCTCAGTATCATTTTCTGACTAAAAATCGTTTACCTTAGATTTTTCTTCTTGTTTTACTTTCAAAGCCATTTGCAGTTCATCACATGCATGGTTCGAAGCTAGTTCTGTTGCTCGTCTTTTTTTAATTTTATTTGAACCATTCTCGAACGATAAGCGTGGTCGACCTTTTTTACTATGGCATCAGAACTTTCATCGTCTGTAATTTCATTATGCAGCTCCCCGATATTCAGGAAAAGTATTTTCTCTTACACTGTTATTATTTTCTTTCTCAGGAATTTTTGTTCAGTTTCAGAGAGAGAGAGAGAGAGAGTGAGAGAGAGAAAGAGTACGCTGAGTTTAATTTTTCCATGGGCAAGTATGTTCATTTAGAGTTATTAGCAAAGTTATTAGTATTGGAGTATCATAAGTATTACTAATCATAGAAAAATTCTCATGTTTCATTTTATAGCACTAAAAGTACAAGAAGCGTTATGTATTTTATATTAAAACAATAATATATTGTAAAAACAATTAACAGCAGGTAACTCGTCAGACTTATCGAGTAGATGACGCGTCACCCACTGTCAATTGTTTTTACAGTTTTGTGGCAAACATATCTAGGGTTTATGGACTATAGGTTTAGTGCCTTATGGTTTACAAGTTTGTAGATAAACGACTCAGGTTTGAATGTTTTAACTCGATATATTTAAAGATTTCAGGTTTGAAGTTTACGGGCTAAAGGTTAATGAGTTATTAAATGTATGGGTCATATGTTCTACATAGGACCGATTTATTAGACGATTGCATTTTATTTGTTTCAAGTTTAATTGATTTTGGATAAGGATTTTTTGCTTTTGGGGTTTATAGATGTGGGGTTTACGGGAACATGGATGCATGCATGTGAAAATTTTTTTTTTAACTAATTGCATATCTTTTTGCCTTCGAAGGGTCTGTTCATGAGGCTGACCCTCAAGACTCCTACTCTGTTGCTGCCAAAGTGGCTTCTTAAAGCTGCTTGAACCTCTTCTGGTTCTGTGGTGGTGTCTAGGTCTAAGACGTCGACCACCACAAGGGGTACGAGCTCGCGCACTCTGCCCCCTTCACTAACAGCTTCTTTGATTGCCGCTGACAGCTCGGTTCTGCCCTTTCCTGTGGTTTCTAGTTAAACAAGGACCTCTCCGTTTCTGGTTTGCCTGACCCCCTGAGTTTGATACCCAGGGCGTCAGGACTAACCTTCTTCTTGAGATCCTTGAGGACCTCTGCGTAACGCAAAGCCTCGGACTGTTTGATTAAAAAACCGCTTCGGGTCGAGATCTCCAGTGCATTTTATTCTGCTTCCTGGTGTTACTGGAAGCAGACTTTTCTTCTTTCTCCATTTTGGTTGGAGCCGAGGTCGCGGACGTTGATACCTTTGCGGTCCTGTGCTTCTTACTGGTTGGCTTGGCGCTGCAAGCCTCGACGGAACTCAGGGAGGGCTCCCTCTTTCGGAAAACCGTCTTTTTCAAAAGATGGTGTGCGGTGCCACTCGTAACTCATGGTAAAATCATCTGAAATCAAAATCAACTGAGTCAAGGCTTCCATGATCTTGAAAATAAGTTTATTGCAAAATAAGTGGCCGTCACTTCAGTGGATCATAACTTTATCGGACACTACCTGATCCCTTCTCGGATCTTTGTAGTGATACGAAACGCCAGAATAACTGGCTCACCTGTTATCTTCGTGAAGTCTCGAAATCAACTGGTCAAATCTGCACCCGTGGCCGGGAGAAAGCTTCACTTTTGCAAAATATCACGAGTAGACACATTATTAATCTGGGAGAATTAACCTACCCAACTTGAAAAAACTATAAAGCAGTAAAGATTACTATTTTCACCGCGGTTTGAAAAATTGAACATTTTTTACATGTGCTCTAATTAACCCAACTCAACTGAATTTCAGGCTGCAAAGTCAAAAACGAGAAAAAATATCACTTCGAGGTATCACTCGTCAGAATACACTGATATAAATTTCAGTTCTAAAACGGATAATCTTACGACGGCAGTTTCATCGAGAGCGGTCGCTGATAACACGCTTTCTGTTAATAAGTTAATCAGACTGCGAGTCAGGTAAATAATCCTTTAACAGATTTTCCTCGCCTTCGCAGTCTGGGAAATAGAGATGAGCAGCCTTCAACCACCATAATCAATAAACCGGTTGCTTCAATTTTTAGCTCTGTTCTACACAATAAAAACAGATCGCATTGGGTTGCGATTGATATTGACCGAAATGGCGACGGAACGTTCTTTGACAGCTATGCTGTACCGTCTCTCATTCCTCAACACCTTTATCGTCTGCGAGGAAACTGTACCCTGTAACTGTAACTGATGTAGCAAAGCAGACTTAAAAAGTCATTGTTGTATTATGTTCTGGTATCATTTGTGCAGTGGTTATTTGTTGCAAGAATTTATAATGGTTTTAGCAACAATTTGGCAGAAAATGATCGCATTTCTGCACATTTTTATGAAATTTTTACTAAAATATATAATTAATCCGAGTGTTTTGTACAAACCTGAAGACAGGCTTCAATGTGGGTATTACTCAAAAGGGCCTATTAATATTCACCTCGAATCCTACGTTCAATCTTGCCAAACGTTTCAAGTGTTTTTTAGCAATTTAAAAGGTGTGTCTACGAAATAAAAGCATACTAATAACTTTTATTTTCAACCCAATCCCATGCTCCCCGCAGCGCCCGAAATATGACACAAAAGTCGAAAAACTGCATTTTTACTTTTTTTGTTACTTTTTCGCAACTTCTGTCATCTTTTTCATACAAATAATTACTAATGAACAATTTGAATATTTCCCATAACTTTTTCAACAATTTTGAATTTTTCAACCAAATGTAAATTATTGATAAATTTCTTAACTCCCACAATCTATCTATTTTCAAAATTGCTCAGAATTGATCCAAAAATATCGATTCCTTTTTAAATTAGTATCCTATACTACGTTTTTAAAAATAATTGAATAATTTTCATACATTTTTTTAATTTTTAATAAATGTGAAGAATTCCTGAAAATAAAATCAAGAATCTAAAGACAAAATTTGGTTCCTCTTCTAAGAAAGAAAAGAAAAAATTATTAATTTTTATTCAGACAAAATAAAAAAGAGGAAAGAAAGATGAGAAGGAAAGTAACCAAATCCCCTTCCTCCTCTTTTTTATTCCTTTATGCCTTTTTACTTTTACTTTTATGAAATCACAATGAAAAAACATTCACGAAAAATAATTACCAGTGTCTCGGCACTCATACAGCACTCTTATTAAGGCAAGAAAGTCAAAATAAAAAATAAAACAAAATTAAGCAAAATATAATTAAACAGAATAAAACACAATAGAGTAAAAAAATAAAATAAAACAAAACAGAAATTTTAAATTTGATTTTGGTCTCATTTAAATTTCTTAAATTTTAATGTTTAATAACTGCCTGTTTGTTTAAAAAATCTTTTTTTGCTCAAGCAGTTTTTTCGATAAATAAAGTAATAAAATAAAATAGAACACGTAGAATTATGTTTCCGTCAATATAGTGCATAGAAACAATAAATTTACGCATTTTTAACCGTTCAAACAAATATAATTTATTTGAATAATTACTTTTTCAAAAATACTTTTAAAATCATAAAAATGCTATGTCTTTTATTTTATTTCATTATTTTTATTATCAAAAAATAACTGATTGAGAAAATAAAAATGTTTAAACAAGTAAAATTTGGTTCAACACCAGAAGAATTGTATCAAAATTATGTAATTATACAATAAAAAGCAGCATAGGATATCAATTTGAAAAAAGTGGATATCTCTGGCTCAATTTTTAGAAATGTTAAAAACAAACAATAATTTATTGTTTAAATAAATACGTAATGTTTTTAGAAAAATGTACCACTTCAAACAATGACGAAATATTGTAATAAAATCAGTCAATACGATTATTTTTTAATTTTTCGGGAATAAGTAATTGTTTAAATAACTTAAAAGTGCGTAAAAGGCATGGTACATATTCAAATTGGCAATTAGTAATTATTTGTATAAAAAAGACAAGGTAAATTGTTCAATAGTAACAGTTATTACGTAAAAATTTAGCTTTTTTATTCGTAGTGGCTAGTCTGCCGCATTTTTTTTCTTTTCCCTTTTTTTACATTTCTTTTTTAAATCGTATACTGATATACGTTAAAGTGCTGAATAAAAAAGTAGACATGGAAACACCTGCAAAAAAATAAATCTCAGTGTTAAAACTTAAGAAAATTATGTTTTTTATTTCCGAAATTTCTATACACCATCTGTGCCGACAAAAAGCATACTTCGAGCATACAACAGAGAGTTTTACGCATTTTAGAGTACTGCCATTTAATTAAGGAGTTATTTTGATATTTTTTGACTTTTGACGCTTTTAACGAAACGTTCTATGTATAAATCACACTTTATCGTCGATTTGCGACTCAAGAATTACTATTGACGTCTCGTGGGGGCGTAAATGCACCCCTGTGAGTAGCCACAGAAATAAGTTTGGTCGCACCCCTAACCCTTCAAACATCTCGTGGGGGCGTGTGACTGGTCAAATAAATAATTTAAGGTCGCACCCCTACCCCTTATTCAACTCCACGTGGGTGCGAAATGGCACCCCTGTGACTGGCCACAGAATAATGTAAGGTCGCACCCCTATTCCTTTTTAAAGACACGTGAGGGCAAGATAGCAAACCTGTGACTGGTCACAGAAATAATTTAAGGTCGCACAATTACCCCTTTTCCGACGCTACGCGGGGGCTTGAAGGCACGCCTATGACTGGTCACAGAAATAATTTAAGCTCGTGCCCCTAGCCCTTTTTCAACGCCACGTGGGGGCAGGAAGACACCCTTGTGACTGGTCACAGAAATAATGTAAGGTCGCACCCCCACCCCTTTTCGAACAATGGTCGGAAGGCACGCCTGTGACTGGTCACAAAAATAATGTAAGCTCGCGCCCCTACGCCTTTTCCAACAATGGAACCTGGACCTCCCAGGTGGAAATAAACGACCGGCCCAGTACTGGGCTTGTACAGATTTCCGGAGTCCCAGTACTGGTCGGTTGTACTAGGGCAATGCTGGGCCGCTACTGTTTTGCAACGCTCTGCAGCACTGGCATGTTCTGTAGTCGCAGCATTTCAGGCCAGTACTGGTTCATCTACTTCAGCCATTAATTATCATAAAAATAAAAAAAATAAATCCTAATTTATTGCGGGAATTTATCTATAAATATTAAGGGTCCTGTTTAGAATCAATACATATATTATTCTTAAACATTACGTTACTCGTACAATTTCTAAACCTGCACGGTTTCGAATGAAAACCCACTCTTTTTCTAATTTATTATTTATTATTATCTTACTTAATATGGTTGTAAGCCGCTTGAAATGTTTCTTCGTGTAATAATTCGCTTTTTTGTGGTTGATACCATTTCGCAAGTTTTTATAATAACATGACATTCGTGTAATGTTTAACTTTTTAGATGTTTTCGACTAGTAAACAACAGCTATCAATCACAAGAAACATGATTTATTCTAAACATTTACAATTTATCAACAAAAAAAAACTTGAAACTTAAAAAAATGATTGCTCTAAGGATAGTTGTATTTACAATTTTTGAACATTTTAAAATACATTAAACATACGTATAAACGTTTAAAAAATATTTATGCTTTCATGTGGTGAAAACTGCAAAACTATAGAAATTTTCACCTAAGCTACATATTTATAAGCGTTTAACAAATATGAATGCTTTTATGTGGTGAAAACTGTGAAACTATAGAAATGTTCTCCTGAGTGACTTTAACTTTCGACAGATGGAGACTATATTATATACTTACATTAGATACTTTCTACACAAAACATACACAAACAGACAGACGCGGAAAATTGTTCAGGGATGGTCCCGAAAGAATAGCCCCTAAGACGCGGCGTAACAACCGGTAACAACCGTATCGAATACTGAATGGCACCTAAGCGAGCTGCCCTGAACGGAAACTCTGGGATACCGGTCGACTTCTCAAGAGTATCTTGAGTATCTTGCCTTATCCTTGCATGCCATATAACTGACGCATGTTCCATCTTAGACCGAATAAAAGAAGTATACAAGAGAGTTATTGTCTCCGGATCTCTAAACTGCCTCGACATTCATATAACCCAATCCAGTGCTAGATTTGCAGAGGCTTCAACATTACTAATATAAATTTTAAATGACGAGTTACTCTCCAATATTATTCCCAGGTCATGAACCGAAGTCACCTCCTCAAATACGACCCTTCTATGTAGTGGTCAAAGCTGATATTATTAAAGCGTCTCCAAAAGGATATAACACTGCATTTAGAAGCATTAAGCAGAAGTTTATTTATGATACACCATAGATTTAATCTGTTTATATCATTCTGCAGCAGTTTAGAGTTTTTTTTCAACGTTCAAAGTTATGTAAAATTTAATGTCATCTGGAAGAAGTAGAATAAAAAACTGTATTGCAGCAGAAACATCATTCGAGTGAATGACGAATAGAAGAGGACCTAGGACCGACCCCTGCGGGACTCCAGAGCCAGATGCCGAACCGTCTAATTTCTGCATCAGTATGGTAAGGTCGACTTTATTAATGGCCTTCTAGAAATCAGTATAGATGACATCTAACTAATGCCCACATTTCTAAGCTTCTCTTACGAATTGTGTCAGACGCATGAAATTAGTGATGGTAGATATTTTTGGTGTAAATTCTTTCTGAGAACAAGAGAGTTGAGAGGTATGAGCGTAAGTAATTGGTGGCAGTATAGACAAATTAAAAATGAGAAATAAAGGTTTTGCCAATACTGCACGAAATTTTTTAATATGAAGCCAGGCGAAAAATCAGTTCTCGCAGTTCTTATTGGAGGTTGAGGTTTCATTAATTTGGTAACCTGATCAACTGTTAATCTGCACTTATCCCTACACAAATACTGGTTTCCAAACTTTGGTTTGGATTGGATCTGATTATTCGGTGATGTATATACATTCCTAAATTGGGTAGCAAATGCTGTTACAATATAAAAAAAAATTCATTAATACAGTCCGATTATAATAGATTATTTTAGGAAGTCTAGTAACTCCTTATGATTTATTAATATAATTGCAGAATAATGACGGATTGAATCTGAGCTCCGCATTTCTACTTCGTTTGTAATCAATCAGACCCTGTCTTATTCGTTGATTAAGACTCGTTTTTAGTATGCAATACTGTTCATTATAGAATTTATTTTTCACCAAATATTTGTGTTTCAATGTGGTTTCACGAATTATATCTCCTGAAAACCAGGGAGGACAGTCTCTATTACTAGTTTTCCTTAAGAAGCGTGGAATATTTTATACATTATTGCTAAGAATTTATTGCACAATACATCACAGGCTTCATCTGAAAATGCATACAATTCTAGAGAAGACCTGTCCTGATTGTTCAGATTTACATATGCACAGTTACCATTTTTAGAAATTTCTTTGCTCTTTCCAGAAGTTGTACAGTAAACTTTTATACTCATTTTGAGTGTTAGGTGTTTAATATACGCCGGAATAATTGGATTGTACGGCGCCTCCACTTCACAATCACAACTAGCAAAGACTAAATCAAGCCGGACACAATTCTGATTAAATATTCCATTTGCTTGCTGTAAACCATAAAAAGAAGCGAGAGAGTTATAAACTTTGGATCTAGTATCATAATATTGTTTTTTGAATTAGTCAAAGACCCAGGTAAAATAAAATCACTAATCATCACTAATTGCTAGTTAAAAAATGCCGGTACCTCTTGAATTATTTCCACAAAGGATCTAAAAGCACCCAAGTTAATACTGTGTGGGATATAAAGTGGAAGCCCATTTATTGAAAAAAATATGTAATGCAATCATAATGATTATAACTTATAATAATATATTTATTTTTATTTCTGTGGAGTAGAAAAATTAGTTTCCTTAAGGCGTCTCATATCCAAAAAACGTCTTTGAGACATGAGACGTCTTTGAAAGATCAATTGGATTGTCTGGATAAAAATTTATTTTTGTTCACTGGGTTTGATGGCTTTCTGTAGGTCCTTTACACTTTATGGTACAGGAACTTGCGCCTCAACTTTCTTTGCAAGAAACCTGTACAAGAACACACACAGGATCATTTAAAGGTCCCTTTTTTGGTACAGGTTGTTTTTCAGGATCATGCACAGTTTGCTTCGATAAATTCCTGCACAGGAACCATGAAGATTTCCTGTACAGGTTGGTGTGCAGGTTTGCGACGCAATTTCTGATAATTGAAGTTTTGTGGATTCTATTGTCATTGATACAGTTGTAGATAAAAACATGCGATTGATGTGGTTCCCATTTTTTTTTAGTTGTGATTGGTAATTTCGTATGGCGCGAGATTTAAAAGTAATTGCTTCCTAGATAAAGTTATAAGACATATATCTATAACCATATCAAGGTGGCTTGGAAGCCACCACAAATTGTAGGTCCCCTCACAAAAAGCTGGTGTTTTACCAAGAATAAATAAGCTCTATCGAGGACCTTACCTTGGGAAACAAAGCCGGTTTTGAGAAGACTCAAAAATGAGTCAGCGACCTTCTTGCACTTGGGGCTACTACGGGGGAACCAAGGTAGATGATCGCTGGACTTTGTCGAGTAATGAATACACATGCATACGCATACATTATTCACCAGGTCAGTGCTTTCGATCTGTGCATCTGACTGATGACCTCAGACAAATCACTCTATCCACTCTAGTCTGACCGTATTCTCCAACTGCGTCCTTTTAGGGAGTCTGCTGAATGGCAGAGAGTGAGGATCATTTTGCCAGTGACAAAGGAGGACGTCGTTCAATGTGCAATAGGTACGCTTGGCACCTGAGAAGTATATTCTCAGAATGTTGCTAACAACGAAACCGCCAAGTTAAAAAAAAACGCGGCGAAGGTGTCCGGATTCAGATTAATGCTTTGGAAATTAACACTTTTGGGGCACAATAAACTTTATTTTTTAAGCGCCAGGGGTTGCTTGGGAAAATGAAACAGGCTTCTGACTGTTTTAACTGACTTTTTTCTCAACTCTGTGACCAATGGGATGATGTTCTAACCACCTCAAGACACCACGCTCGCGGGAATATCGTTTGCAGTTTACTTTAAGGGGTGTTAGAAATATTACATTTGGTCTCATGGAGATTTCACACGACATTCACTAACCAAAAACAATCCAGTAAGAGTGTCTCACTTACTCTAATTCCTTTACATTCACGCTTCTTCAGGACCGAGAAAGATAGATAACCAGCGTTCCGCCGGGCCAGAGTGATATTGGTTAAATTTATACAATTATAAGCCGCCATATTGGATTCGCGATTATTAATTTTGATATATACATATCAATGATAAAATTTTCTTTAAGGCCATGTGAGGTGATGGTCACCTGACCAAACCTGGTTCTCAATTTATCTTTCACAACTTACGTCTAAACGAAATGAGGTATCGCTCTGAAAATTTGGAAATCAAAAGAGAAGGCGAAACTGTATTGGTACTTTTCTTTCCCAACTTACTTTCACACGGAATGAGGTATAGGGTTAAAAATTTGGCACGATAATTAGAGGGCACGTAGAAATGTATCTCTGGTCCACAATAATTAGAATTGGGAAAAAACTTTTTTTTAAATAATAATTTGAAGAAGTACCGACCGTGCTGTAGAAAACTGGAAGGAATTTGCATCGTTTCTAAAAGGGCTCGTATTGAGGCTTATATTTATCATAGTGGGCTAAAACAACAAAAATCGCTCACAAACATTATACACAAGCAATACAGAATCTAATGTGCACACTTGAATTGCAAATAAAATAATTTTGTCCAGCATACGTATCAGATGTTTCAGAACAGCACTAGCGCAGCGAGTAGACAGCTTCGAACTTCTACGGGTCTGTCGGCAATACGGACTGAATAAACCGACAGAGAAAGATAAAAGTCAAACTTCTGCCGTGAAGCCTTAATGAATATATAAGACACTAAAAAAGCGAACTTTTATTCGAGCAATGTTGTTAACATGTGACGTCGCGATAACCGATTTTAACTCAGATTTGTCCGTGCCTTGAGCAATCATAGTGTGTGTTGTGTTTTTTCGGATATATAATGTTAATCTTTAAATTTTGGTTGAAAATGTTTTCAATGTTTTTAGGTATGGATATCATAATTCTCTTAATAAAATAAGGAATTAGTGATACAGGCATCAGTTATGTTAGCCTGGTACAGCGTATTATTATCAATTATCGAAGATTCGTATATCAAAAAGAGAGCGTACCGATGGCCACCAACAGATTTTAAGACGAAATCTTTTGAATAAGATGTTTACATCTTCTTCAGAGAAATTCCTCCTAGATCCAGTCTCTCTTGTGTAAATATAATTTTCCAAAGAGACCCCAATCTCTCTATGCATCTCACGATGTGCGGATAAACTTTTAAACTTTTCCGAAGACAGATCATAAGTTTATGAATGGTTCAATCAAAATTTATCCGGTAGTCAATGCAGGCCACTGAAGGACACGCTGATGGGTTGCTGCATCTTTGATGACACACCTTTTAATTAATAGGTTATCTCAGTACTCTGCTACACCTTTTTACGAGCCACGTTGTTCGTTCATTTTTCTCTACATAGACTCAATTCTTCGAACAATCCTTTAGTTAAGGACAGCTGTAAAGAAGTTATACAGTAATTGATGGAAATTTCTCCTCAGATGTTATTAGGTTTACGTGAAAGCGCTTGAATTGGATGATATTAGAAGGATCTTCTCTTAAATCCAATGCTCTGGGCATCTTGTATACTTCTCTTTAAAAAGTCTCTGATTCATCGGACTGCTGTGTAATTTTTAAATAAATAGGGAGAACGCTTCAGAGACACGATGGTTCAGCAAAAAACTGTTGCTTCTCCCTGTTCCATCTGTTCTTCATTTATATTTACCTTCTTGCGTCAGATACACCCGTCTTTTGTCAATAATATGCTACTTGATTGTCAGCAGCTTTTACATGTACAGTGTGTGATTCTAGATCGCCAGTTCTAGAGCGAACTTTCTAACCGTTTCGGTAAATGGTCTACCAGATTTTATGTAGTCAATTATACACTAGGGTGGAGCCAAAAACCAACATTGTGCGTCCAGGAAACGCCTGGATGCGGAAAGTGTCCCACTCCAATTCGAAACTCAGCGCACTTTGAAATTTTGAAATCGGATAATATCTTCAGTCTGTTCTTTGAGGGTAAAATCTCTAAATTTCACTAAAAAAAACTAAGATTTAAGGTTTTGAAAAAATGGGCTTAAAATCGATACTGATGCCTTCCAAGGGTGACTTTACGATGAAAAGTCATCCGAGGGTACTTAGAGGTCCGTACCGAATCGCCAAAGTCACTCCATGCCAATCATCATGGAGGGGGAAACGGCTCAAAATTACGTATTTTCGAGTAAAACGCTTAAATATTTGTGCAGCTCCTAGATCACTGAGTTATACTACTTCGAGTGACCCAGAGCCCACCACGTGGAGGTGGCTGCACATCGGGCTCCACCCACGCCCTACCCAACTAACCAAACATATGTAGAACGTGTTTATTTAAGTCTCAGAGTCATTAATTACACCAAAAATGTCTTTCTTGGTGTCAAATAAGTTGACAGTCTTTCGAGAAAGAAGTGTGGCGCGTATCTGTCGGTCCCGAGCATCGGGACCGATGCCTTGTCTGGACACCTCTGTTACCAGTCTATCAGTTCTTTCCACCGCTACTGTGTGACAAGGGAAAGATGTAAAGTCCCAGTTTGGTACCAAGCCATCGGTCATAGACATCTTAGCGGTAAGGTCATCCTCTGTTATAGGAATTAAAACTGGAGGTACGGTAAGTGAAACATCTGTCTGTTCCCAATCAATCATTTCTGTGTAATCATTAGATCCAACATTAATTTTGGGCAACATATTGTATCTAACAGTTGTCTGTTACTTATGTTTTGCTTTCAGGATTTTGGTGAGTACGCCTTGGCAAACGGTAAGCCTAGGGTCGGTTACTATTTCAAGAAGTATATTTTCTGGCATAACAGAGAAGCCGTTTCTCTGAATATAAGTGTTTACCACATTTCGGTACTTCAGAGGAAGAAACTTTGACAATATATACTGTGAGTAAGTATTCAACTAATATTTGAAGTTTTTTTGTGGGTCTTTTTTTATATGAATAATTTTAGAATTCTATATCAATCGTAGAGGAAGATGTGGAAGGCGATGCAGTAGGAATGCCTTCCCCACCCTCCCCCTATTCAAGTGTGCCTCTTTGCATTACGTTCTGCTCTGTAATGTATTCTTTTTGTTTTAGAGACATCTACGCTGGCGATTCCCATGAGTCTTTTACCTCTTTGGTGGCGGTGATTTTCTCATCGTTATTGCATTGAGAAGTTGTTTTACTCTTCAATTAATTTTTCAACGTAGTGTATTTTTTATGAAGATTTCTGAGAAATTCCTTAATACGCTGCTTTGAGACCGTTGAGATAGAAGCAGATTCCCAAATAACTATTAGTTTGGAACGGACTTCGTCGGCAATATCTCCGAACGAAGGCTCCTTGTCCAAAAATCCACCAAATATAGGGCACTGCACAAAGTCTCTCTTAGCGAATTTTGGCATGCTGTGGCATACAAACCAAGGAGAGGAGTGCAGGCAGAACCAGAATCTCTAGCACAAAAGAACCAACGACGAGACAATGAGAAGAAGAAACTATAACGAAAACGTCAACTAGCACATGCGAGTAAACGAACATTAGGCGTGAGTCGACAGTACGAGCCATTGGCAGGTTCTGATAAGTCTCGACAACGCTCGATCAGAGGGAGGGGGAGGGGAAAAGGGACCGGCGACCGGGGGGTCCAGCTTTAGTGTAGAGGTGGCACAGACGCTCGTGTGCTCGCAGACAGACATGACCCAGGGACCGCACAATTATTTAAGCGTTTTACTCGAAAATACGCAATTTTGAGCAATTTCCCCCTCCATCAGGTTTGGCATTGGGTGACTTTGGCGACTCGGTACGGACCTCTAAGTACCCTCTGATGACTTTTCATCGTAAAGCAACCCTTGAAAGGCATCGGTATCGATTTTGAGCCCATTTTTGCAAAACCTTAAATTTAAGTGTTTTTTAGTGAAATTTCGAGATTTCACCCTCAAAGAACAGACTGAAGATATTATCCGATTTCAAAATTTCAAAGCGCGCTGAGTTTCGGATTAGACCGGGCCACCTTTCCGCACCCAGGCGTTTCCTGAGCGCACAATGTTGGTTTTTCGTCCCAGCCTATTATACACTGAACTCCGGAAGCATTCTATTGCCCTCGGTTTTATCTTTTAATTTGAATCAGCCAAAGCTTTCACAGCACCAAAAACTGAACAATTGATGTGAACCTGCATGTTAATATTTCTCCTTGTCCCGAATTCACCATCATCTGTCAGAAGGTGCCTGATTTCCACGGTTGGTCTCGATGTCGCTTTCTCATCTTCGTCTGTGCATATCCAGCTTTTAAGAGATAGACACGTTCATTTCGCAATGAGTGACGCGAAACGTGTTTAAGCTCTGGTTGTTTCTGACACGACAAACTGGTATCTTAGTCGAGAGTTCTGCGCGTTCAATCGTTTGGAACCGCATGTACAACTTTTTGGTGGTGTCATTGATGTTCCTAGAAGCAGCCAGGGAAAGATTTCATTTATTCTTGTAAACTGTCGAAATTTTAAAGATTTTAGAGGATGGGATATATTTATTTCTGATTGATTCCGATAGAATTGGACTCAATTTTATGTTCGTGCAATAATTGAGAAGAATGAAAGTCTTTTTGAATGCATGGGCATTGCACTGGGAAGGAGTGCAAGGTTGCTTTCAATTGGTGTGCCATTCAGCCATTCAGCCCTTCTTTGGGCTTTTTTTACCTCCTTTCTTTTTCTTACTTTCTCTTCCTGTTCTTACCTTTTTTATATTATCTATTCCTCTAACTGGTCTACCCTTCTCTTCCTTGCAGCGTCCTTTGCATATCTCTCCTGTCTAAATTTTAAAAAGCTGGTGTGAAACCTCTTTGAGAACGTTTGCTTGTATTTCATTCAAATTGTACATTATCTAAATTTTCGTCCTATGTTTTATGGTTTCATGCTTGTATTTGATGCAAATGGTTAATCATCCAAAGTTTCGTCCCATGTTTTATGCTCTTTTTCCAAATATGCTTTTATTGATGTTTTAATCGATCTATTGGATGTTTCAGTTGGATTTCCTGGTGCATGATATTTAGGAGTTTCTAAAGGTCTGATACCAAATGTTGTAGTTAAATTAATTATTTATTTATTTATATATTATTATTCGTTCTCTGTAAACAAAATTCTAGGTGTTCCCCATTTTGAAATTATCCGTTTGTGAAATTCTTTTCTAATTGTGGATGCTAATTTTTTTTTACTGCAATTATTTCTACTCATTTAGTTAACATATCAACAAAAACTAGAATTTATTGATATTTTGACTTAGTCATTGGTAGTGGACCCATCATATCAGATGCTACTACTGTCCACGGTTCTTCTATTATTTGTTTTCCTATCAAACCAATCTGATTGTTTACTTTTGGTTTTATTCTTTGGCAAATATACATTCCACGCCAAAAATAATTTTCCGAAATTTTTGTGTACGTTTTTGCCATACCTAAATGACCTGCTTGTTTCCACGGGCTGCTATCTAAATTTAAGCTTAATTTCAAAGGATGGGGTCTATAGAAATATAATTGGTTATCGCGTATTCTCCAGTTAGATTTTCTTCTGGATTATTTTAAACCTGTATCATGTTTCCAATGTGCTGGCTAAAATACTTGAAACCTTTATTTGATTTTTATTCGACTTTGATAAAGCATCTGGAACCTGATTTAAGCTTCCTTTTCTGTATACAATCCCATAGTCGTATTCAAATAATTCTAACGCCCATCTTACTAATCTGCTAGTCGGATTTTTTAAAATATGTAAACATTTCAATGCAATGTGATCTGTGGTAATCTTAAAAGAATAATCCTTTAAGTATGGTCTAAATTTTCGAATTTCCCAGACTACTGCCACACATTCCTTTTAAGAAGACGAATATTTACACGTTCTATTGCATTCATGGCTCTAATTGCAAAAGCTATAACATAATTTTCGCCATTTATTGTTTGTGTTAAAACAGCTCCTAATCCTATATCGCTAGCATCAGTTTCAAGCTTAAATGGGCTTTTAAAATCAGGACAGGCTAAAATTGGTACTGTTGCCAGTAAGTGTTTAATAGTCGTAAATGCCTGTTCCTGTTTGTCAGACCATTCCCACTTTACTTCTTTTATTAATAGCTTGTGTAATGGTTCTATAATTTCTGCAAATTTTGTTAAAAATTTCCTATACCAAGAAGCCGTTCGATTTTTTCTTCATCTACTTGTAATTCTTTTTCATTTACTTTGAAACCAAAATATTTTGTTTCCTAACATTCAAATTCGCATTTCTCCAAACCTATTGTTAAGCCCGCATTTTTTATTTTATCTAACGCGATATCCAAATATTTTAAATGATCTCCAACATTTTTTGAAATTATAATTATATCATTAAGGTAACAAAATACATGCGGCTTACATTTTGGTGATATTATTCTGTTCTTAAGGCGCTGGAATATAGCAGGAGCTTGCCCGGAACAACAAAAGCTTGCTGAGCTCTGTGTGTCTAATATTTCCGACATTATCGCAATTGGGTATAAATCTGTTTTAGTGGTTTTGTTTACTTGTCTCAAATCTAAACAGAATCCATATTTTCCATTAGGTTTTTCTATCATTACAATCGGATTTGACCAATCGCTATTCGATGGTTCTTATGGCTAGTTAGATATATCGGGTTTAATTCGGTTCCTTGATTAGTAATTTTTCTTTTAATCAAATTTTCTAATTGTACCTGTTGTAATGCATTTAATCCTACTATTCCTTTAGAAATCTTCTCGCAACATTCTAAATTTTTTTCCATTGTATTTTTACGCGTGTAATATTATTATTTATTACCGCATTATTTCTTAAATTATACCAATTACTTCTCCTAATTGCAAATAATTGTTCTATTATCGAATCATTTTTTTCCTCTTTTCAGCAAATCTAATCTCTGCACGCCCACGCTGGCATTTGCCAGTGTAGCGTCGCTTGCCGCTTAAGATTTAGGGTGTGTGGCGCCATGCCTTCGTATATTCTGTGCCAGCTGGGGTGCTGGCGGGAGTCTAGTGCATCACCTGTAAGGAGAGCTTGGGGTGGGGTATGTGGCGACACGGGAAAAGACATTTCGCACTACAGCAAATCTGTCTCTTTCTCTCACATGTTGCTTCGCAGGCTAACCGTCGTTCCGAATTTTAATTTAATTTTCTCGCTTTCCCTATTCTTATTCTCTTTCTTATTTCCCTTCGTACCTTTAAATATTGGATCTTGCATTTTAATCGACTTTGATTCTATTGCATACTTAATATATGTTAATTCTGGTAACCACCAAATTTTTTTCTCATAATCCATTTTTAAGTCTACTTTTTCTATCATATCCTTTTCTATTATACCCATTGATTTTAATCCAGGTACCAATCTAAATCAAAAATATTTTTCTACATGATCCATTTTGATTGGTATTAAGACTTGTCCTGTAATTTTCAATTTCTGTCCATTTCCTACCATCAGTGCATCATTCTTTGGTTTTTTAATCTATGCACGCCGCTGTGCCATGTTCTCTCTAGAGTTTTTGCCTATAATATGATCTTATGAAATTTTTAGTGAATGACAGTTAAAGAAAAATTAGTTAACAAAATATTTATGAATTTTATTTAAGTTTGAATGTCTTTTTCCGGTTTATTTAGATTTAAATGTAGGATACTTTAATTTACACCTAATGTTTACACCGACATTCGGCTTAACTCGTAAGCGACCTTGGACAGGCATTTTGAAAACAAACCTATGCAGAAATTTTCTTACACTTTGTCTAAATCTGTTTTAAAAATAAAACAGATCAGTTAGTCCTTAACTATGCTCTGGACAGTGCACATTAAATTAAATTTTAAGCTTAAT
>JAAAKG020198263.1:0-13123 GCA_010014905.2 Druon quercuslanigerum | reverse complement strand
TTCCCGGTCAACTAAAAGTAACATATTCATATTTGCCGAAAAACAAAAACCTTTATTTTAATTCAAAACGTTAATTTCTAAAATCCTTTAAAACAGAGCAACAAATTTCAAAATAAATTAATTTTGAAACAATACCTAAATTGTCCACTAAAAAATATCAATTTTGTACAAAAAATCGAATTTTCAGTTTATTTTCAGTTTAAATTTTCAGTTTAAAAAAATGAATTTTCCAGCATTAGAGTCAATTAGTTTTACAATTTTCCCGGTCAACTAAAAGTAACATATTCATATTTGCCGAAAAACAAAAACCTTTATTTTAATTCAAAACGTTAATTTTTAAAATCCTTTAAAACAGAGCAACAAATTTCAAAATAAATTAATTTTGAAACAATACCTAAATTGTCCACTAAATAATATCAATTTTGTACAAAAAATCGAATTTTCAGTTTATTTTCAGTTTAAATTTTCAGCTAAAAAAAAATGAATTTTTCAGCATTAGAGTCAATTAGTTTTTTAATTATCCCGGTCAACTAAAAGTAACATATTCATATTTGCAGCAAAACAAAAGCATTTATTTTAATTCAAAATGTTAATTTTGAAAATTCTTTAAAACAGAGCAAAACATTGTAAGATAAATTAATTTTGGAAAAAAATGTCTAAATTGTCCACTAAAAATATCAATTTTTTACAAAAAATGGAAAAGTTTAACTTCCAGTTGAAAAATTTTATTCAAACACAAACGGAATTTCAACAAAATAGTTACATTTTAAAACAAAGTGATGAGTTTTTAAATAAAATTATGAATTTTCAACTAGAATAGTTTAACTTTTAACCAAAAAGTTGAATTTACAACTAAAATTATAAATATTTAACTGAAATACTTGAATTTTCAATCAACAACAACATAAATGATTTTTTAACGAAAATATTTAATTTAAAAAAAAAAAACTTTGACCAAACAGATGTCTTTTTAATTTAAACTATGGAATTTTTAATAGGAATAAGTTAAATTTTCAGGTAAAAAATTACTGTAAAAAAACTAATTTTCAACAAAAAAAAGAACGGATTTTCAACAAAATAGTTCAATTTTCAACCAAGTTTATGGATTTTCAAGTAAAATTATGAATCTTCAACTGGTATAGTTAAATTTTAAACAAAAAAGATGAATTTTCTCCCAAATAAAACTTTTTTTTAAACAAAATACATGATTTTTTAATAAAATAGTTGAATATTTAATTAAAGAATACAAAAATGCATGTTTATCGAAACAGATGAATTTCTTTCAACTACAAGTATGGAATTTTCAATTGGAATAAGTTAAATTTTCAGTTTAAAAAATTACTTTTAAAAAACTTATTTTAAAAAAAAGCTAAATTTTAAACAAAGTGATGAATTTTCAACTTATATAGTTTAATTTTAAACCAAAAAGGTGAATTTTCAACTAAAATGATAAATATTTAACTGAAATACTTGACTTTTAAACCAAAAAGATGAATTTTGAAACAAAACGATTAATTTTCAAAGAATAAGATTAATTTTATATCAAAAAATAAAATTTTTTAACAACAAAGATGATTTTTTAAGAAAATAGTTTAATTTCCAAAAAAAGGCTTGATCCAACAGATATCTTTTGAACTAAAACTACAGAATTTTCAATTAGAATGAGTTAAATTTTCAGTTTAAAAAATTAGTTTTAAAAAAGTAATTTAAAAAAAAGCTACATTTTAAACAAAGTAATGAATTTTCAAATAAAATTATGCATATTTAAGTGTAACACTTGAACTTTTAACTAAAAAAATGAATTTTTAAACAATAAGATTAATTTTCCACCAACAATGCAATTTTTTAACAAGATAGATGATTTTTAAACGAAATAGTTTAATTGAAACAAAAATGTTTGACCAAAAAGATATATTTTCAACTACAACTATGGAATTTTTAATTGGAATAAGTTACATTTTCAGTTTAAAAAATTACTTTTAAAAAACTAATTTTCAATTAAAATTATGAATATTTAACTGGAAAACTTGAATTTTCAACCAAAAAATGAATTTCTAAAAAAGAATAGTTGAATTCTTAATTAAAGAATACTAATTTTCGACCAAAAAGGTCCATTTTCAACTAAAATGATGAATATGTAACTGAACTACTTGAATTTTTAAACAAAAAGATGAATTTTTAAACAATAAGATTAATTTTCTACCAAAAAATTCAATTTTTCAATAACATAGATGATTTTTTAACGAAATATTTTAATTTTCAAAAAAAGGGTTTAACGAAACAGATTTATTTTCAACTAAAACTATGAAATTTTTAATTGGAATAAGTTAAATTTTCAGTTAAAAAAATTAATTAAAAAAAACTAATTTTCAACAAAAAAAGAATGGATTTTCAACAAAATAGTTCAATTTTTTAACCAAAGCGATGAATTTTCAAGTAAAATTATAAATCTTCAACTAGAATAGTTAAATTTTAAAACAAGATGATGAATTTTAAACTAAAATGATTAATCTTTAAATAAAGGTTTTCAACGACAAATATTAATTTTCTGTCCAAAAAATTTTTTTTAAACAAAATACATGATTTTTTAATAAAATAGTTGAATATATAATTAAAGAATACAAATAGTCAAACAAATATTGCAGTTGCATTTTCAAACAAAAAAAATTAATGTTTGTCCAGA
Organism: Druon quercuslanigerum; assembly: GCA_010014905.2. NCBI lineage: Eukaryota > Metazoa > Arthropoda > Insecta > Hymenoptera > Cynipidae > Druon > Druon quercuslanigerum. Next base: position 10,440 of record JAAAKG020198263.1, on the reverse strand, counting down.
TGAATTTTCTTTCAACTACAACTATGGAATTTTCAATTAGAAAAAGTTAAATTTTCAGTTTAAAAAATTACTTTTAAAAAACTAATTTTAAAAAAAGCTAAATTTTAAAACAAAGGGATGAATTTTTAAATAGAATTATGAATACTTAACTGCAACACTTGAAGTTTTAACCAAAAAGATGAATTTTTAAAAAAGAAGCTTAATTTTCAATTTAAAAAATCAATTTTCTACCAAAAATACGATTTTTATAACAAATTACATTAATTTTTATCGTAAGAGTTGAATTCTTAACTAAAGAACACAAATTTTCGACCAAAAAAGTCCATTTTCAACTAAAATGATGAATATTTTACTGAAATACTTGAATTTTTAAACAATAAGATTAATTTTCTACCAAAAAATAAATTTCTAAAAAAGAATAGTTGAATTCTTAATTAAAGAATACTAATTTTCGACCAGAAAGGTCCATTTTCAACTAAAATGATGAATATGTAACTGAAATACTTGAATTTATTAACCAAAAAGATGAATTTTTAAACAATAAGATTAATTTTCTACCAAAAAATTCAACTTTTCAATAACATAGATGATTTTTTATCGTAATAGTTCGATTTAAAAAAAAAATGTTTGACCAAACAGGTATATTTTCAACTACAACTATGGAATTTTCAATTTAAAAAATTACTTGAAAAAAAATAATTTTCAACAAAAAAAGAACGGATTTTCAACAAAATAGTTCAACTTTTTAACCAAAGCGATGAATTTTCAAGTAAAATTATGAATCTTCAACTAGAATAGTTACATTTTAAAACAAAAAGATGAATTTTTATTTAAAATGATGAATCATGAAATGAAACACAAGAAGATTAATTTTCTGCGCAAAAATACAATTTTTTAACCAAAGGCATGATTTTTTAACAAAATAGTTGAATAATTAATTAATGAATAAAAAAATTGTAGTTGAATTTTCAAACAAAAAAATGCACTTTTATCCAAACAGATGAATTTTCATTCATCTACAGCTATGGAATTTTCCATTTGAATAAGTTAAATTTTCAGTTAAAAAAATTACTTATAAAAAACTAATTTTCAAAAAAAGCTAAATTTTCAAAGAAAGGTATGAGTTTTTAAATAAAAATATGAATATTTAGCTGCAACACTTGAATTTTCAACCAAAAATATGAATTTTTAAAAAAAGAAGCTTAATTTTCAATTTAAAAAATCAAGTTTCTACAAAAAATACGATTTTTTTAACAAATTACATTAATTTTTATCGTAATAGTTGAATTATTAACTAAAGAACACAAATTATCAACCAAAAAGGTCCATTTTCAACTAAAATGATGAATTTTTTACTGAAATACTTGAATTTTTAAATAATAAGATTAATTTTTCTACCAAAAGATGCATTTTTTAAACAAAATTGATGATTTTTTAACGAAATAGTTTAATTTTCAATAAAAAAGATTTAACCAAACAGATTTATTTCTAACTAAAACTATGGAATTTTCAATTGGAATAAGTTAAATTTTGAGTTAAAAAAATTAATTAATAAAAACTAATTTTCAACAAAAAAAAGAACGGATTTTCAACAAAACAGTTCAATTTTTTAACCAATGCGATAAATTTTCAAGTAAAATTATGAATCTTTGACTAGAATAGTTAAATTTTAAAACAAGATGATGAATTTTAAACTAAAATGATGCATCATGAAATGAAACACAAGAAGATTAATTTTCTGCGGAAAAATAATTTTTTTTAACTAAATTCATGATTTTTTAACAAAATAGTTAAATATTTAATTAATGAATAAAAAATTCTAGTTAAATTTTCACACAAAAAATGCATGAATTTTCAAAAAAATAGTTACATTTTCGAACAAAGTGATGAACTTTTGAATAAAATTATAAACATTTAACGGTAACGCTTAAATTTGCAAACAAATCGATGAATTGTTAAAAAGGAAGATTAATTTAAAAAAAAAACACTATTTTTCTGCAAAAAAGACAATTTTTTACACAAAAGACATAATTTTTTATCGAAATAGTTGAATTCTTAATCAATGAATACAAATTTTTAAACAAATAGTTGAATTTTGAACTAAAAAATAATAATTTTCAACCAAAAATGGAATAGTAACATTTTCACTCAAAACATTCAATTTTAAACTAAACATAAAAGTTTTCAGCTAAACAATGAATCTTCAACTGAAATAGTTAAATTTTCAAAGAAAAATTTTTTACTAAAAAAGATAAATTGTAAACCAAAACTTAAATACTACAACTTCATTAAAAACAAAAAATCTATAACCAAACATAAGAATTTTCAACTACAACTATGGAATTTTCAATTGGATTAAGTTAAATTTTTAGTTAAAAAAATTACATTCACCAAAAAAGAAACTAACTTTCAACAAAATAGTTACATTTTCAAACAAAGTGATAAATTTTCAAATTGTTTTGTTAATACTTAATGCAATAGTTTAATTTAAACCAAAACGATAAATTTTCAACTAAATTAGTAAATCTTTAACCAAATAATTTAATTTTTTAATAAAAAGATTAATTTTCAATGAAGAAGATGAATTTCAAACAAAAAATACGAATTTTGAACTAAAATGATGGAATATTCAACTGGAATAATAGTTACATTTGCAATTAAAAAAAAATGTTAACCAAAAAACATACAAAGAAAAAAGAAGTTTTCAATCAAAGAGTTCATTTTTCAACCATAGAAATATGTAATTTTTAATTAAAACGGCGAATCTTCAACCGAAAAGAAAGTAATTTTTAACATAACACTTTAACTTTCAACTAAACAATTAGATTTTCAACATAAAAGGAGAATTTTCAACTAAAACGATAAATATTTAACTGGATTACTTGCACTTTTATCTGAAAAGAAGAATTTTTAAACAAGAAGATTAACTTTCAAAGAAAAAGAAGATAAAAAACGATTTCAACGCAGTTTCAACGAAATAGTTGAATTTTCAATTAAAAAAGACCAATTGCCATACAAATTGTGGAATTTTGAAGTAAAAAAGATCAATTTTCAACTAAAAATGGAAAATTTACATTTTCAGTTAAATTAATTAATTTTCAACCAAATTTTATATTTTAATTTAATTTTTATATTATATTATATTTAGTTTTATGTCAAAAATATCAATTTTCTACCATAAAAATTAATTTTCTTCAAAAAATTCGAATTTTCCATACAGTACATAAATTTTCAAATAAATAGTTTAAGTTTTTAATGCAAAATATGAATTTTCAAGCAAATAGTTAAATTTTCACAAACAAAAAAATTCGGTTATAGTAAGGTAGTCACATTTTTAACCACAGATGAATTTTAAATAAAAGTTATAAATCTTCAACCAAAAAAAACTAATTTTTAACAAATAATTTAACTTTTAACAGCATGTACTTTAATTTTTAACTGAACAAAAATGAATCCGCAACGAGCAATGTACAAAAATTTGAAAGAAGGAATTTTTCAAATTGTGACGATTTTAAAACAGAAGCCTTCAAAATTCAAAACCAACTAAAATTTTTTAAATTTGACAATTACTTGAGAAATTCCGAGGAATGAAAATTGTATTATATAATTTTCAATCTTAATAATTTTAAATTCGAAACGATTAAAATTTGAGAATTTAAAATTAAATATTTGAAAGGAAAAGCTTCTGAAATTCTAGAAATATCAATTTCTTTTAAATTTAAAAAACTTATAATTTAATATAAAAATTGACTAGACAAATTTATATAAAATCAAAAAATAAATTCACCTTTACTTTCACCGTTCAAAATACAAAAAAAAAATTTTTAAACTTTTAAATTGAAACAAAACTATTTAGAATATTTAATCTAAAAATATTTATTAACTTTGAAATTGACTAAAATTTAATTGGTTGAATTTCGGAAAATATAAATTACAATTTGAACATTGTTAATTTCTAAACGATTAAATTTACTTAAAGTAATAGAAATTTTTAAGGATTTAAGCTCAATTTTTTTTTAGTCTGAAACGAAGTTTGGATCGTCTAAGTTTGAAGCATCTGGAGTAAACATTTTTTATTTTTTAATATTTCCCATTTAAAAGTACTTTTGATTTTGAACATTTTTCTAGCATGATACCATTTTAAAGGTTTACAATTAAATTTTTTTCATTTTTAACGGTGATTTTGGAAAAGTTTGTCTGAACAATTTTTACGTTAAATCATAATTTTAAAAATATTTTAATAAAAATTAAGATTTCCAGAACAATTTATTTTGAATTATTCAAGTTAGTTTTAATTAATTAAGCTATTTTAATTAAAATATTTTTTTTAAATGAAATATGAACTATTATATATTTTGTTGAAAATTAATCTTTTCTGGTTACAGATTTATCTTTTTTGGTTTTTGAAAATTCATCTCTCTGTGGTGGAAATTCGTTCTCTTTTTAACTATTCAATTTTTTTGACTAAAAATCGACAATTTTCGGTTGAAAATTCAACTCTTGAGATGGAAATTAATGTATTTTACTTAGAATTTGAATTTACTGATAAAAAATTAAGCTCCATGGTAGCAAATCAATATTTTTGGTTCAAAATTTGAGCTTCTTATTAAAAATTCTACGTTTCTGAAGCAAAGTAATCTTAATGGTTTAAAATTCATAGTCGGTGTTGAAACTGCATTTTTTCGTTGAGAATTTGACTAATTTGTTAAAAATACGTATTTTTATTGTCGTAAGTTAATTTTTGTTAACTGAAAATGTAACAATCAGGCAGACATTCAAGAATTTTGTTGAGAAATGGACTTTGTTTCAAAGAAAATGAACCTTTTTGGTTGGAAATAAATCGTTTTGATAGAAAATTTATGCATTTTTGGAAAATTCATTTGATTCGTTGAAAAATCCTATCTTTCGTTGAAAATTCAACTAGTTTTTCTTTATATAAATATTTTTTTAGGTAAAAATTCAAGAAATTAGTTGAAAATTAAATATGTTCTAGAAAATTAAATTTTTTAGTATAAAATGAATCGTCAATGTTGAAAATTTATATGTTCGGTTAAAAATTCAACTATTTTGTTGAAAATTTGTTGTTTATTTTTAGATAAGAATTAGGCGTTTTTACTGAAAATATAAATGTTCCATTTTTGATTGAAAATTTATCATATTTTGCTAAAAATTTTTTGGTAACAAGTTAATCTTCTTACTTGAAAATTAATTTTTTCTGGTGAAAACAACATTTTGTTGGCTAAAAAATCATATTTTATATTTAAATTTAGAATAATTTGTTAAAAATTTAATGCTTTCGTTGCTAAAAATCATGTTTTTAACTAAAAATTTAACTATTCTATTTTTGTTTAAAACTTTTTGCTAAAAATTTCGGCTATTTTTGTAGCAAATTAATGTTCTTGGTTGGAAATTCATCTCTTTTAGTAAAAATCTAATAGTTTTAAATAAAAATTCCAATATCTTTTTTAAAAATTGATATTTTTAATTGAAAAATAAAATAATTTTGTTGAAAATCCATGTATTTTCTGAAAATTGGTCTTTTTTGTAGAAAACCAAACTATTTTGGTTAAGGATTAACCTATTTTGTTGAAACTTCATATTTTCGGGTTAGAAATTTAATTTTTTTACATACAAATTGTTTTCTTTTCTGGAAAATACGACAATTAGGAAGAAAATTAAACTATTTGGTTGAAAAATAACTTTTTTGTTAAAAAAATTATATTTTTGGTAAAAATTGAAATATCTTCTTTTAATATTTATTTTTTAGTTAAAAATTCAAATATGTTTGTTGAAAATTGATATTTTTAATTAAAAATTCCAATATATTTGTTGAAAATTGATCTTTTTAATTCAAGATTTAAATATCTTTGTTGAAAATTGATCTTTTCAATTGAAAAAAACAAATATCTTCATTGAAAACTAATCTTTATAATTGAAAATTCCAATTTCGTTATTGAAAATTAATCTTTTTAATACAAGATTTAAATATCTTTGTTAAAAATTTATCTTTTTAATTCAAGATTCAACTATATTTGTTGAAAATTCATCTTTTGAATTAAAAAAACCAAATATATTTGTTAAAAATTTATCTTTTTAATTGAAAACTCAAATATCTTTGTTAAAAATTTATCTTTTTAATTGAAAATTCAAATATCTTTATTCAAAATTTATCATTTTAATTGAATATTCAAATTTCTTTGTCAAGAATTTATCTTTTTAATTAAAAATTCCAATCTGTTTATTGAAAAGTGATCTTTTCTAATGAAAATTTAAGTATCTCAATTAAAAATCATCTTTTTAATTGAAAATTTAAGTATATTATTTACAAATTGATCTTTTTAATTAAAAGTTGAAATATCCTAGTTAAAAATGTATTTTTTTCAATTGAAAATTCAAATATATTAATTAAAAATGGATCTTTTTGATTAAAAATTCAAATTTATTTGTTGAAAATTGACCTTTTTTGTTTAAAATTCAAATGTATTTGTTGAAAATTGATCTTTTTATTTAAAAATTTGAATTTTTTAGTTGTAAATTATCTTCTTAATTTAAAATTCAAATATATTTGTGAAAATTCATTTTTTATTCAAAATTCCAATATATTTGTTGAAAAGTGATCTTTTTAATTAGAAATTTAAGTATATTAGTTCTAAATTGATCTTTTTGATTCAACTTTTAATTATCTTTATGGAAAATTAATCTTTTTAATTAAAAATTCCAATCTCTTTATTGAAAATTGATCATTTCTAATGAAAATTTAAATATCTTAATTAAAAACCAACTTTTTAATTGAAAACTTAAGTATATTATTTACAAATTGATCTTTTTAATTAAAAGTTAAAATATCCTAGTTAAAAATGTTTATTTTTTCAATTAAAAATTCAAATTTTTTTGTTGAAAATTGATCTTTTTTATTTAAAATTCAAATGTATTTGTTGAAAATTGATCTTTTTAATTTAAAATTCAAATATCTTAGTTAAAAATTGACCTTTTTATTTAAAAATTTAAATTTTTTAGTTGTAAATTATCTTTTTAATTCAAAATTTAAATATATTTGTTAAAAATTCATCTTTTGAATTAAAAACCCAAATATATTTGTTGAAAATTTATCTTTTTAATTGAAAGTTCAAATATCTTAGTTAAAAATTGATTTGTTTAATTGAAAACCCGAATATCTTTGTTAAAAATGTATCTTTTTAATTAAAAATTCAAATATCTTTATTGAAAATTCATCATTTTAATTGAATATTCAAAGTTCTTTGCTAAATTGAAAACCCAAATCTATTTGTTGAATATTTATCTTTTTAATTGAAAATTTCAATCTCTTTGCTGAAAATTGATCTTTTTTAATGAAAATTCAAACATCTCAGTTAAAAATTATCTTATTAATTAAAAATTGATCTTTTTAATTCAAGATTCAAATATCTTTCTTGAAAATTTATATTTGTAATTGAAAGTTCAAATATCTAAGTTAAAAATGGATCTTTTTAATTGAAAAACTAAATATCTTTGTTGAAAATTTATCTTTTTAATTTAAAATGCAAATATATTTGTTGAAAATTTATTTTTTTAATTTAAAATTCCAATATATTTGATGAAAATTGAGCTTTTTAAATGAAAATTTAAGTATATTAGTTCCAAATTGATCTTTTTAATTCAAGATTCAAATATCTCAGTTAATAATTATCTTTTTAATTTAAAATTCCAATATCTTTGTTGAAAATTGATCTTTTTTAATGAAAATTCAAATATCTCATTGAAAAATTCTTTTTTTTAATTAAAAATTTAAGTATAATATTTACAAATTGATCCTTTTATTTGAAAGTTGAAATATCTTAGTTAAAAATTTTTTTTTTTAAATTTTAAATTCAAATATCTTAGTTAAAAATTGACCTTTTTAATTTAAAATTTTAATATTTTAGTTAAAAATTATCTTTTTAATTCAAGATTCAAATATATTTGTTAAAAATTTATTTTTTTAATTAAAAACCCAAATATCTTAGTTAAAAATTGATCTGTTTAATTGAAAACCCGAATATCTTTGTTAAAAATGTATTTTTTTAATTGAAAATTCAAATATCTTTATTGAAAATTTATCACTTTAATTGAATGTTTAAATATGTTTGTTGAAAATTTGTCTTTTTCATAGAAAAATAAATTATTTTTGTTGAGGATTTATATATTTAGTTAAAGCTTCATATTTTCCGGTTAAAAATTCAATTGATATAGAAAATTCGTTTTCGTGGCTTGACAATTTTTTGTTATACAATTATCTTTTTTGAAAAATAATCTTTTTAATTAAAGATTAAAAAATATTTGTTGGTAATTCATAATTTTAATTGAAAATCCAAACACCTTTGTTAAAAATAAATAAATTTTGTGAAAACTTGTCTTTTTTGTAGAAAATCAAACTATTTTTCTTGAGGATTCAACTGTTTTGTTGAAACTTTAAAAGTTAAAAAAAAACTTGTTTTACAGAAAATGCGTGTTCCTTGCTTGAGAAGTCAAGAATAAGGTGGAATATTAAATAGCTTGGTTGAAAATTATATTTTTCGTATAAAATTTAAATATCTTTTGTGAAAATTGAGCTATTTAATTAAAAATTCGAATTTCTTTGTTAAAAAAATTCTTTTTCGTAGATAATAAACTATTTTGTTTAAGGATTCAACTATTTAGTTAAAATTTCATTTTTTCTTGCTAAAAATTCAATTGCTATGAACATTTCGTTTTCGCGGCTTGAAAATTTTTGGTTGTACAATTATTTTTTTGAAAATTAATCTTTACAACTTAAAATTCACATAAATTTGTTTAAATTGATAATTTTGTTTTAAAAAATAATTATTTTTGTTGAAAATTGATGCATTTTTTGAAAATTTGTATTTTTTTGTAGAAAATTCAACTATTTTGATTTAAAATTGATCCATTCCAGTTGAAAATTCATGTATTTAAAGCATTTCAGATTGAATTGATTATTTTATTTTCAAACCAAGAAGGCGAATTTTCTAGAAGAAAATTTAATTTTAAACCGAAAATGATGACTTTTCAAAGAAAATATTTAAATTTTCAACCAAGTAATACAATTTTTAACCAAAAAAGGAAAAATCTGACCGAAAAATAAAATACAAAACTTTTAGTACAATAAGAATGAACTTTTAACGAAAAATAGCTGGATCTAGTTATTCGGTTCTAATAATTCAGTAAACAAGAGAAAACGGAAAAGTTTCTTGAAAACACCAGAAAAAAGATGAATTCTTTGAAAGGGTGAAAATAATACGTGAGCTGTGAAGTCTGCGATCTAAGAAGGAACTTAACCTACAAAAGTAAGCAGACAGACAGCAACAATGGCACAACAAACGGCTCACCTTTCGTGCTGGAATAGAGCTTAACTCGCGAGCAATCATCGTACGGCTGATTATAAATGTCGTGGAAAATGCTGGCTTTTGTTCTCCGCATTTTTGCTGGCCTTGAGGACGATCTGGAGAAGACTCGAGGAGACTAGTTGCATGAAAACCTCGAGAAGACGTCGAAGCCTCGGCTGGTCTCCGAGTTATCAACACAATAAATCACAATTGAGGATGAGACGAAACTTTCTCGAACCAGAGGAGACTCGGTTCCTAATTCTAATTAAAATGAGGAATCGGAAGACAAACGGTATTTCGCTACGTAGCGACGATTCATCGAAGACCCGCGCACCATTGCACTGCACTAAAAATAAATCTTCAACTTTGAAAACTTTATTGCACGACTCTTGGAAGATCCGTACTGGTGCTTGCTGCACTGGTACTGTGGTCAACCGTGCGTGGTCAGTGGTGTGGATCTTCTTCAAAACAGCTGACTGCGAATGCGAATCCGAATCTCAGCGGCAGCGGCCTCTCAGTTCTCAGTTCTCACACGGCGTCGCGTCGTCTCTTCTCTTATTCTGACGTGACGAAGTGGTGATTGCTGACGAAATAAAATAGAACGACTGTCTGCTGACGGACGACAGGGACGACATATTACTCACATATGGGGTCATCCGTAAATTAAGAGTGACAATTGGGGTGGCTTTATGCAAAAAAGAAACGACTATTTTCGTAGAAAATTATTATTCTTGGTTCAAAAATGATCAAAATTCAACTGTTTGGTCTTTTTTTATCTTCTCTGTCAAAAGTTAAAGTTTTCTGTTAAACATTTAACTGCTTTGTTACAATTTTTTCTTCTTGATTAAAAATTAATTTTCATGGATAAAAATGTAAGTATTTTGTTGAAAATTAGATATTTTAATTAGTTCTTGGTTACAAATTAAATTTTTCGGTAAATAATTTAACTATTTTTTCGAAAATGTAATTTTTTGTTGCCATAACATTTACTTCATGAAACGGACAAGTTTAATTTTAAAAGTTTAAGAAAATTTTTAGTTTTTTTAGTTGAAAATTTCAGTTTTCATTAAAAATATGTCTT